>JAJTUV010002965.1:0-158457 GCA_021653895.1 Mastomys natalensis
TGTTTTGTCAATGTTTTCCATGGTATCTTCTGCGCATGAGATTCTCTCTTCTATCTCTTGTATTCTGTTGGTGATGCTTGCGTCTATGACTCCTGATCTCTTTCCTACATTTTCTATCTCCAGAGTAGTCTCCCTTGAGATTTCTTTATTGTTTCTATTTCCAGTTTTAGATCCTGAACGGTTTTGTTCAATTCCTTCATCTGTTTGGTTGTGTTTTCTTGCAATTCTTTAAAGGATTTTTGTGTTTCCTCTTTAAGGGCTTCTACCTGTTTACCTGTGTTCTCCTGTATTTCTTTAAGGGAGTTACTTATGTCCTTCTTAAAATCCTCTATCATCATCATGAGAAGTGATTTTAATTCTGAGTCCTGTTTTTCCTGTGTGATGGGTTATCCAGGGCTTGCTATGGTGGGAGAACTGGGTTCTGATGATGTCAGGTAACTTTGGTTTCTGTTGCTTGTGTTCTTGCGCTTGCCTTTCGCCATCTGGTTGACTCTAGTGTTACTGTGCTCACTGTGTCTAACTGGAGTCTGTCTTTCCAGCTATCTTGCTTGTGTCAGATCTCCTCGGATTCCAGATGTCTCTGTGTTCCTGTGATCCTAAGCTCCCTCTGCTCTGGATGCAGTAGGTTTTCTAGGATGTCTCAGGATCAAATGTTTTCACAGGCGCAGACCAGCTAAGTGTCCTCTGCTCTGGATGCAGTAGGTCCTCTAGGTTGTCTCAGGATCAGGTGTTTCCACCAGAGCAGACCAGCTAAGTGTCTGCCCCAGGCATAAGGACCAGGGTCTCTCTGCTCTGGATGCAGTAGGTCCCTCTAGAATATCTCAGGATCCAGTGTTTCCACAGGGAGCAGACCAGCTAAGTGTCTGCCCCAGGCAAAAGAACCAGGGTCCTGGGGGAAGGGCCATTTTTATTCTTAATAAAGACCGAAGTCCAATTAGTGCTGCCTGTATGCACATGGTTGTATGACCATTCACTAGGGTATGAGCAACCTACCAAGGTCTGTGTCCCCACAGGGAAGTAAATTTCCCAATCTCAATAGCCATCAACAATAGCTCCTTGTATATGGGTGAGGCTGAGGGGTTCCCCTCCTGCATTCCTGCTGAAATTTTGACTTACTTGATCTTGTGCAAATCTTAGGCCGGTAAGGTAACCATAGATGCTATGAACTGAGGTGTGCAACAGCTGTGGAATATTCAGAAGTCAGCATTACATAGCTCTACTCCTCATCTGCAGGGTTTTACATTCTTTCTATGCCCCCTTTTGCAAATTTCCCTGTACCTGGGAGGTTGATATATTAAGAGAAGTCCATAGAAGTAAAACTAAGCATATGATATGATATATGTGCATGAGTACAGAGTAGCAGAAATGAAGTATATATAAACTTATTTGCTTCTTGAATACTCAAAGTAATATTCTAGAAAGGGGAAAAAAGTACTAATAGTGACTGAGGTAGACCTTCTTCCAACTGGGAAGGCTGTTTTAGAGTTTACAGCTTTAAGAGGGTTTAATTGTTCACAGGTATTTTGACTACCTGCAAAGACAACTAATAAAAATAATCTTTGGAAAGAAATTGAATGTTATTGGCCTCCGATATCTTCTTGCTGTCAATTACCAACTAAGATATAGAAAGGCTCTAATCACATCACATTACTAAGTGTTATGGTTTGGATGTGAAAGGACCCCAAGGGGTTCATTTATTTACATGTTTAGGTTACCAGCTGATAGGGTTGATTTAGAAGGATGTAGAATCTCTGGGAAAGGAGGCATGGCTGGTAAAAGTGAGTCACTTGAGATAGACCTTTGACTATTGTAACCCAACACCACTTCCAGCTGACGATTTCTGCTTCTTGATCCAGAAAATCTATGAGTAAACCATGCCACAAACTCCCATTGTAACAGATGGAGCCTTTCTTAGTCATGATAGACTAAGTCCTCTAGACTGTGAGCCAAAATAAATCTCTGCTCCCTTAAATTGCTTCTGTCACGTATTTGATCACAGCACCAAGAAAAGTAATCAAAACAAATTTCCAATAAATAGATTTGTTGTCAGGGCAAAATCAAACACTGGAGTGGTTGCAATTGTTTCTTTGTCAGGTACTGCAGCATCACCAGTGCTGGGTATGTTTACTACTGATATTTGAACTTAAAGAGGATATAAATAAACTCCTTAATGAAGACTGTGAGAATACAGTTGAATGAAATAAGAAAAACAACTCAAGATATGAAAGTAAAATTTAACAACAACAAATAGAATTACTAAAGAAAATCTAAATGGAAATTAAATTTGAAAATGAATAACTCACTTCCGCTTCCGGTCTGGGCCCAGGCAGCAGATCCCTGGAGGCAGCTCTGCACTGAACCTCACAAAACCCGGCAGAAGTGGGGCACCCAGCAGCTCTGACCCAGGCAGTATCTCTGGTAAGGAGACAGCAACACCCACCCCAAACAGGGAGTAACTGGGACCCACGGGACCCACTGTGACCCAGGGACTTACTCCTGGCCCGGAGCACCGGCTCCTTCCGGTCTGGGTCGGAGCTCCCAGCAGATCCCAGGCGGGAGCTCTACACCAAATCCCACAGAACCCAGGGGAAGCAGGGCTCCTAGGAGCTCTAACCCAAGCAGCTTCCTACGCAAGGAGGCAGCAACACTTGCCCAAACCGGGAGTAACTGGGACCCACCGGGACCCAGGTACTCACTCCTGGCCCCAGCACTGGTTCCTTCCGGTTTGGGCCTGGGCGCTCAGCAGATCTCGGGTGGCACTCTGCACGCAATATCACAGAACCCAGAGGAAGCGTGGCTCCCAGGTGCCCTAACTTGAGCAGCTTCTTAAGCAAGGAGGCAGCAACACCTGCCCCAAACAGGGAGTAACCAGGTCCCACAGGGATCCAGGAACTCACTCCTGGCCCAGAGCACTGATTCCTTCCGGTCCGGAACAAAGCACTGAGCAGATCCTGGGCCCTAGCTCGAACCTCAGCAGCGACACCCAACCTAAACAGTTCTGACACAACCAAGAGAACAGGAAAGACAAGTTCCAGCCAGAGACAGCACAGGTAGCACCAAGGAGAACCAGATGGCAAAAGGCAAACCCAAGAATACAAGGGCCAGCAACCCAGAACACATGTCATCATCAGAAACCTAGTTCTCCCACATTAAGTCCTGAACTCCCCATATCACCAGGAAAGCAAGAGTCAGACCTAAAATCACTTTTAATGATGATGATGGAGGACTTTAAGAAGGACATAAAAAACATTCTCAAAGAATCCGAGGAGAACACAGGTAAACAGGTAAAAGCCCTTAAAGAATCACAAGAGAACACAACCAAACAGGTGAAGGATTTATACAAAACCATCCAGGACATAAAAATGGAAATAGAAACAATAAAGAAATCACAAAGGGAGACTACTCTGGAGATAGAAAACCTAAGAAAGAAATCAGGAGTCACAGACGCAAGCATTACCAACAGAATACAAGAGATAGAAGAGAGAATCTCAGGTGCAGAAGATACCATAGAAAATATTGACACAACTGTCAAGGAAAACGAAAAATGCAAAAAACTCTTAACACAAAACATCCAGGAAATCCAGGACACAATGAGAAGACCAAACCTAAGGATAATAGGTATAGAAGAGAGTGAAGATTCACAACTTAAAGGGCCAGTAAATATCTTCAACAAAATCATAGAAGAAAACTTCCCTAACCTAAGGAACGAGATGCCCATAATCATTCAACAAGCTTACAGAACACCAAATAGACTAGACCAGAAAAGAAATACCTCCCGTCACATAATAATCAAAACACAAAATGCACAAAACAAAGAAAGAATTTTAAAAGCAGTAAGAGAAAAAGGCCAAGTAACATATAAAGGCAGACCTATCAGAATTACACCAGACTTCTCACCAGAGACTATGAAAGCCAGAAGATCCTGGTCAGATGTCATGCAGACCCTAAGAGAACACAAATGCCAGCCCAGGCTACTATACCCAGCAAAACTCTCTATTACCATAGATGGAGAAACCAAGATATTCCATGACAAAGCCAAATTTACACAATATCTTTCCACAAACCCAGCACTACAAAGAATAATAGCAGGAAAGACCCATTACAAGGAGAGCAATCATACCCTAGAAAGAGCAAGAAAGTAATCCACCTCCAACAAACCCAAAAGAAGATAGCCACACAAACAATGCCTCCCCTTTTAGCAAAATAACAGGAAGCAACAGTCTCCTCTCCTTAATATCTCTTAATGTCAATGAACTCAATTCCCCAATAAAAAGACATAGACTAACAGACTGGATACGCAAACAGGATCCGACTTTTTGCTGCATACAGGAAACCCACCTCAGTGACAAGGACAGACACTACCTTAGAGTAAAAGGCTGGAAAACAATTTTTCAAGCAAATGGTCCTAGGAAACAAGCTGGAGTAGCCATTCTAATATCGAATAAAATTGACTTTCAACTTAAAGATATAAAAAAGGATAAGGAAGGTCATTTCATATTTGTCAAAGGAAAAGTCAACCAACATGAACTCTCAATTCTGAACATCTATGCACCAAATGCAAGAGCACCCACTTTCATAAAAGAAGCCTTACTAAAGCTCAAAGCACATATTGCACCTCACACAATAATTGTGGGAGACTTCAATACCCCACTCTCAGCACTGGACAGATCAGGGAAACGGAAACTAGACAGAAGTACAGTGAAACTAACAGAAGTTTTAAACCAAATGGACTTAACAGATATCTATAGAACATTTCACCAAAAACAAAAGAATATACCTTTTTCTCTGCACCACATGGTACCTTCTCCAAAATAGACCATATTATTGGTCACAAGACAGGCCTCAACAGATACAAAAAAATCGAAATAATCCCAAGCATCCTATCAGATCACCATGGTCTAAAGCTGGTCTTCAATAACAACAAAGACAATGGAAAGCCCACACTCACATGGAAACTGAACAATACTCTACTCGTTGATAATGGGGTCAGGGAAGAAATAAAGAAAGAAATTAAAGACTTTTTAGAATTTAATGAAAATGAAGACACATCATACCAAAACCTATGGGACACACTGAAGGCAGTGCTAAGAGGAAAGCTCATAGCTCTAAGTGCATACAAAAAGAAACTGGAGAGAGAACACACTAGCAGCTTGACAACACACCTGAAAGCTCTAGAACAAAAAGAAGCAAAAACACCCAAGAGGAGTAGACGGCAGGAAATAATTAAACTCAGGGCTGAAATCAACCAAATAGAAACAAAGAGAACTATACAAAGAATCAATAAAACTAGGAGCTGGTTCTTTGAGAAAATCAACAAAATAGATAAACCCTTAGCCAGACTAATCAGAGGGCAGAGAGACAGTATCCAAATCAATAAAATCCAAAATGAAAAGGGTGACATAACAACAGAAACCGAGGAAATTCAACAAATCATCAGAT
The DNA here is from genome assembly GCA_021653895.1 of Mastomys natalensis. Classification (NCBI taxonomy): domain Eukaryota; kingdom Metazoa; phylum Chordata; class Mammalia; order Rodentia; family Muridae; genus Mastomys; species Mastomys natalensis. Next base: position 5,440 of record JAJTUV010002965.1, read on the forward strand.
CCTACTACAAAAGCCTATACTCAACAAAATTGGAAAATCTGGATGAAATGGACAATTTTCTAGACAAGTATCAGTTACCAATGTTAAATCAGGATCAGATAAACCATCTTAACAGTCCCATAACAGCGAAAGAAATAGAAGCAGTCATTAAAAGTCTCCCCACCAAAAAAAGTCCAGGTCCAGATGGCTTTAGTGCAGAATTCTATCAAACCTTCAAGGAAGATCTAATACCAATTCTCTTCAAACTATTCCACAAAATAGAAACGGAAGGAACACTACCTAATTCATTCTATGAAGCCACAATTACGCTTATACCTAAACCACACAAAGATCCAACAAGAAAAGAGAACTTCAGACCAATCTCCCTTATGAATATCGATGCAAAAATACTGAATAAAATTCTCTCGAACCGAATCCAAGAACACATCAAAACACTTATCCACCATGATCAAGTAGGCTTTATCCCAGGAATGCAGGGTTGGTTCAATATACGGAAATCCATCAACGTAATCCACTACATAAATAAACTCAAAGAAAAAAACCACATGATCATCTCATTAGATGCTGAGAAAGCATTTGACAAAATTCAACACCCCTTCATGATAAAAGTCTTGGAAAGATCAGGAATTCAAGGTCCATACCTAAACATAGTAAAAGCAATATACAGCAAGCCAGTAGCCAACATCAAACTAAATGGAGAGAAACTTGAAGCAATCCCATTAAAATCAGGGACTAGACAAGGCTGCCCACTCTCCCCCTACCTGTTCAATATAGTTCTGGAAGTCCTAGCCAGAGCAATTAGGCAACAGAAGGAGATCAAAGGGATACAAATTGGAAAGGAAGAAGTCAAAGTTTCACTATTTGCAGATGACATGTTAGTATACTTAAGTGACCCCAAAACTTCCACCAGAGAGCTCCTAAACCTGATAAACAACTTTAGCAAAGTGGCTGGGTATAAAATTAACTCAAACAAATCAGTAGCATTCCTCTACACAAAGGATAAACTGGCTGAGAAAGAAATTATGGAAATGACACCATTCACAATAGTCACAAATAGTATAAAATATCTTGGGGTGAATCTAACCAAGCAAGTAAAAGACCTGTATGACAAGAACTTCAACACCCTGAAGAAAGAAATCGAAGGAGATCTCAGAAGATGGAAAGATCTCCATGCTCATGGATTGGAAGGATTAATATAGTAAAAATGGCTATCTTGCCGAAAGCAATCTACAGATTTAATGCAATCCCTATCAAAATTCCCACTCAATTCTTTACAGAGATAGAAAGAGTAATCTTAAAATTCATTTGGAATAACAAAAAACCCAGGATAGCAAAACTACACTCAACAATAAAAGAACTTCTGGGGAATCTCCATCCCCGATTTCAAGCTGTACTACAAAGCAATAGTGATAAAAAACGGCATGGTATTGGAACAGAGACAGTCAGGAGGATCAATGGAATAGAATAGAAGACCCAGAAATGAACCCCCAAACCTATGGTCACTTGATCTTCGACAAAGGAGCTCAAACTATCCAGTGGAAAAAAGACAGCATTTTCAACAAATGGTGCTGGTCCAACTGGAGGTCAACTTGTAGAAGAATGCAAATTGATCCATACTTATCTCCTTGTACAAAGCTCAATTCCAAGTGGATCAAGGACCTCCACATAAAACCAGCTACACTGAAACTAATAGAAGAGAAAATAGGGAAAAGCCTTGATTATATGGGCACAGGGGAAAAGTTCCTGAACAGAACACCAATGGCGTATGCTCTAAGATCAAGAATTGACAAATGGGATCTCATAAAACTGCAAAGCTTCTGTAAAGCAAAGGATACGGTCAACAGGACAAAGCGGGAACCAACAGACTGGGAAAAGATCTTCACCAACCATACATCTGATAGAGGGCTAATATCCAAGGTATACAAAGAACTGAAGAAACTAGATTCCAGACCATCAAATAACCCTATTAAAAAATGGGGTAGAGAGTTGAACAAAGAACTCTCAACTGAGGAAACTCGAATGATTGAGAAACATCTAAAGAAGTGCTCAGCATCCCTAGTCATCAGGGAAATGCAAATGAAAACAACACTGAGATTCCACCTCACACCAGTCAGATTGGCTAAGATCCAAAACACAGGTGACAGCAGATGTTGGCGAGGATGTGGAGAAAGAGGAACACTCCTCCATTGTTGGTGGGATTGCAAGCTGGTACAACCACTATGGAAAGCAGTCTGGCGATACTCAGAAATTTGAACATGGTGTTACCTGAGGACCCAGCTATACCCCTCCTGGGTATATACCCAGAAGATATTTCAACATGCAACAGGGCCACATGCTCCACTATGTTTATAGCGGCCTTATTCATAATAGCCAGAAGCTGGAAAGAACCCAGATGTCCTTCAACAGAAGAATGGATACAGAAAATGTGGTACATTTACACAATGGAGTACTACTCAGCCATTAAAATAATGAGCTCATGAAATTCTTAGACAAATGGATGGAGCTAGAAAATATTATCCTGAGTGAGATGACCCAATCACAAAAGAACACACATGGTATGCACTCACTGATAAGCGGATATTAGCCCCAAAACACACAATACCTAAGATGCAACGCATAAACCTCATGAAACTCAAGAAGAAGTAGGAAGACCAAAGTGAGGGTGCTTTTGTCCTTTTTAGAACGAGTATCAAAAGATTCAACCAGAGCTCCCAGGATCTAAACCTCCAGCCTGAGAACAGACAGGGGCAAGCTGTCCTCTGAGAGGCTCTAACCAGCAGCTGACTCAGACAGATACAGACATCCAGAGCCAAACAGTGGATGGAGCTTGAGGACTCTTAAAGAAGAATAGGTGGAAGGATTGTGGGCCCTAAGGAGATAGGAACTGCACAGGAAGATCAACAGAGTAAACGAACCTGAACCCTTGGAGCTCTCAGAGACTGAATCACCAACCGTGGAGCATACCTAGTCTACACAGATCTACCTCCATGGGCTGAACCTAGGCCTCCCTGCACATATGTTGTAAATGTGCAGCTTGGTTTTCATGTAGGTCTCAAACATCTGGAGTGGGGGCTATCCCAAAACATGCAGGCTGTATATGGAGTATGGTCTTCTAAGAAAAAAAAAAAAAAAAAAAAAACAGTTGTTCAGTTATTCATGGAATATTATTTTTTTATATCTCTTGTATTCAGTTTGCAACTACTTCATTGAGAATTTTTGTATGTATATTCATGAGGGATACTGGACTATAACTTATATATTTTTGTTGGGTTTACACTTGATTTCACTATTTCAATATTATTTGCTTTGTGAAGGAGCTTATTGTGGTTCTGAATTTTTTAAACATAACTCAAAAAGTAAAAAAAAAAAAAAAAAAAAAAAAAGAAAATGAATAACTCAACATCAAACAAGAAATCTCAGATATCTGCATGTTCAACTTTCATCAGAAAAACTTCTTTCTGTAGATGAGAATTAACATCTCTAGAGACCCTCAACCAGACAACATTTAAAGAGAAACTCAGTCTTTATCCATCCCCTCCCCTCAAGGCTCAGGGATCTGTGCAGGATATGTGACAGAAAGATTGTAAGAACCAGAGATGGCGAATGCCTCCAAGGAAACCGACAGAACCAAGACTGATGCCCAGATGGATTCAGAAGCTGTGTCTGCATATACAAGGCCTGCACAGGTTAACCAGACAAAATCCTAGCACTGAGAATTCGAAGTGGACACAAATTCCCTTTTCTAGCCAAGAAGCTATTTGCAATCGGAACCTGCAGGGAAAGGGAAAATCAGTTACCTTCAAAGGAGTTACACTGGGTCTACCAGTCATATTCCAGGGCAGGCCCTATGCCCAGAAGTAGCTGGCAAAAAACACGGATGTAATGTTTATTTGTTTGCTGGGGAGGGTTCTTTTTTTTTTCGACGCTTTTATTTTTTGTCTGACTTTTTTTCTTTTTGGTTTTTATTTCTTGTTTGCTTCTTTCTTGTTTTAGAGAGAAAGAGAATATAATGTTGGGTGGGTAGGGAGGTAAGGAGAATTTGGGAGGAGTTGAAGGAAGGGTAAGAATATGATCAAAATATATTGTATCCAAGAAAACTTTAATTAAAACAATTTTAAGTTTATAAATACATAAATGATGTCACCAAAAAAAAAAGAAAGAAAATGTTCTAGATAATTCACTTATGGTACTCTGCACCACTGCTCAAGGTATATTTTAATACACTTGTGCAAAAGAATTGTCTGTTGTGGTTAACTCTGCACACGTTTTTCTGTCCTAAAAACTCTCATTCTTTTCTTTATTTTACTTGGTTTATAAACGACATGGAACACTGTCTCTGTAGATGCTCAGTAAATTTGTGCTGTAGTCTGAGAAGAACTTCAACATTAAATATATTTACAAATTACTCTGAAACTGAAAAATTTATATTTTGTGCTACATTTTCAAACCTTTCCTTTTAAAAGCATTTACATGTTATGAAATGGGTCCAATGTTCAAATGATTCTGAAGTCATTCCAGTTTTTCTGGGTGGAGGGGGGCAGATTTGGAAAGGCTTTCAGCATGTTTCAGAACCTTAGGTTCACTAGTATCATTGTCATTTTCTAATGATCTGAGTGGAAGAACTCATTGATAGGCATTTCTAGTTGATGGAGGAACCTGAAAAAATAGACTGGCTGGGGCTTATTACAGTTCTTTTTCATTGAAGTAACTGGAATTTGCCCTACTACCCTTTATATTTTAAAGGCTGTAATCTTCTCACATAAAGTAATTTCTTGATAATCAGAATTCTTTGCCTCTTCTTGCTCCCCGTGGTCAATTCTGAGAGACAGAGAAAGAGAGAGAGAGAGAGAGAGAGAGAGAGAGAGAGAGAGAGAGAGAGAGAGAGAGAGAGAGAGGGAGAAGTCTTTAAATTCTTCCAGATGACTGAAGTTGACCCTGGGTTTGAATAAAAGAGAAATTTCTTAGGTGCCTGGTGACAATTTCAGTCCTTCTAAAGAGCCTGTTTTACTGCCTAAGGCTAAAAAGGAACTGTAACATTCAGCTGTCCAGCAGGGTTTGATGTTTCTACTAAATAAAAGCTTGTATTTTGGGTTTAGACTAAATGCTCCTGTCACCCATGAGTATGCTGCAAGGCTGCAAATTTTCTTATACAGTTGCAACAAAGACAGGATGTATTTGAATGAAAGAAGAATAAAATATAGAATCATATTTTTGTCAAAGATATTTCTTATAGATTTAATCCCCATAGACATCTGAGATTAGTTTTAAAAAAGTTTTTACAAACTTATAACATCTCAGAAGAGTTTCAGCTGCATACATATTTACTTGTTTCTTTCAATGTAAACCATTTACATATATCAATCCTCCCATAAATCACTGTTTGATTTAGAAACACTTATTTTTATTTGATGTATGTGTGCGTTTTGACTTCATGAATGTCTGTGCATATGCGCATACTGTAACCACAGACACCAGAAAATAGTGTCAGATCCTCAGTCACTGAAATTATCAGCCTCCATTTTTTACTGGGATTTGGACCTGGGTCCTCTGTAAGACTAGCCAGTGCTTTTAAACATTGAGCCATTTCTTTAGCCTCCACTTCTGATAATTCATATTTTTGTACAATGAAAAATTATTATTTGGATTATGGAACTAAGCCAAGTGTCAAGAATATTCTTCATGTTGTAACTTTCAAAAAGAAAAATTTATACCAATATACAATATTGTTTCTCTTCAACCCCCCGACCACTCTCTTTCTTCATCCCATTAACTGACTTTTAAGGAAAGTAAGGGAAGACCATGGCTCTAACATTTTCCCACCATCTTGCTCAGAATTAGTGATGTTTGATAAGAGAGGTAGTGGATTCCCTTTTATTGTCTTTAATTCCTCTAAAAAGCTGAGCTGTTCTCTATTTCCATGAACCAGAAATGTCATCAGTTAGCATCACTAACTGTGAAACTCAATGGGTAATTTTAGGGAAACCAGGCCTAATTATGGCTTTTATATATTATCACTTATGTTGGGGTTTTTAAGTCAGAGATTACATCATCATCTCATTTAGTCAGTAGTCTAGTAACCATGATCTGGGCAAAGCATTAGAACAAGTTCGATATGAGTTTAGAAAACACTGTCAGGTGACAACTGCTTGAAAATAAGTTCACAGAGAAACTCTAGCCAAGGGTGGCATATCATGCTAACAAGTTGTGTTTAGCTAACTTAGTAGAGAAACCAAATTTAAAACAGGGTTTGGTGTGAAAGCCCCTGTGAGATAGAGGCAGGAGGATCAAGAATTGTCTTCCTCATCTACATAGCAAATCTGAGGCTACGCTGGGGGACATGAGACCAGGTCTCAACAAAACAAACAAGAACACCAGAAGGAGGCCAGTTACACAGTTCAAGTATGAAAATACTTGCTATGGAAGCATAAGTATCTGAGCATGAGTTTCACTTTGAGTTTGAGTTCCATTGGAACCCAGAGTAGAAGGAAAGACTTATCTTGCAAAATGTCCTGTGAACTACACACATACACACATACACACACACATACAAACAAACAAAACAACAACAATAACAAATATTTAAAATTTTAAAAACACAGACAGAAGTAAAGAAGAAAAGGAGGGTAGAAAGGAAGGAAGTAGGAAAGAAATAGAATTGTTTGATATTATAAAAATAAGTTCTTTTAGGAATCTCCTCTTTTACTCAGAGCAGGAGATTCTATCTCAAAATAGTCAGTTCTCTTTCAGAACCCTTCAACATTTGAAAATATAGTCTGAGGCCAAAGTAGCATTCTACTGAACTAAGTCCTGAGCTCCTTCACCTTGACTCGCGATTCAGTGGTTTCTCTTGTCACTTCCTATTCACCCTCTTTTCTTTTATTTCTTCGGGTGACTACCCTCAGAATTCACTTCAAAAGAAAAAGCATAGAGTCTTAGTCCCAGTTCCTGGAACACTGGCAGGATCTGGCCTTAAGGTCAGCACATTGAAGCACTGATTAGAAAGATAGTAGGCAGCACTTGCTACAGCTCCTCCACTGGGAAGACCTTGACAGCTTGGTGACCCTGTCGCTCTCCACAGACCCTTCTTCAACTACCTCTTGTGGTGGCTGCCTGAACAAAACATCACATCCGTAGTGTTTGCTGCAGGATCCCAGCCAAGGAAGTCATAACAGGACAATAGACACACAATCTGATAACCTTGTTAGCTCAAATCAAAGCTCCCAACAAGTAGGAGATGTTATTGAAGTGGAATAAAACCATTGTGATATTTGGGTGTGTTGACGTGGCTTCTCAGATATTTTTCCCTTTAGAAAAAAAAATGTAGCATTTCTTGTCCCTTTATTTAAGATTAAAACCAGTCACAAGGACATGAAACAAAATAACATGTACAAGGTTAAGGTTAACTTTAAAAGAATACAAATAGAGAGCAATGTACAAAGTTCATAATTTTCTTGTAATGGGAAAATAGCACAAAACTACTTGCTTTGTGCTGTGAAATCTCTGGAAAATGTGGTAAATATGGAATAATCTTCTTTATCCTGAGAAAGTTGAGTATGTGATTTAATTTGAGAAAACGATAACAAGTAATGAACTCATTTCAGACAGCAGGCCAAGGATGATCAAGGTCTTTCTATTTTCTGTTTTATTTACTTCACATTACAAGATATTATTTCAACACAGAGAAAGTTTGCTAGGGTTGATTTTGGCCTCTTATTGTCTCCATCACATGCACTTCAAGCTTTAGAAAACATTTCAGCTGTTGAAAATATCACTTTAACCTTCTTATCTCCCTACTTTTACAAAAGACATTAACATTTGCTCCAGAACTAGTGCTGAAAATGGAGTGTCTTCACAGAACTGCAATCCACTGCCTCCTACCTTCAGCTCCCGAGCTGTGCCATTTAGGAAGTCTTGGAGGAACTAGCACTAACTTTGAAGTCATGACTTGGCAATGCTCTCTCCATGACATGGCTAATGGTTCCCCGTGCCTCAATTTTATCTTCAGCAACATATAACAAAGTAATAAATTAATTCATAAAATGTGTATTGGAGGCATTTGGAAATGTCTCTTTTGTATTTAATGTCATTTTAGAGTCAAAACTTGTGAGAATTTCTGACTTTGCATAGGCTCTGATTTATCTTTTACTCTTGCATTTCCTCAAAAGATTAATGTGTCATAGATGAACCTACTCTTGCTTTGTTCTTTGAATGTGATTAAGAAATATTATTGTGAACACTGTATTCAGCTACATTTCACTACTTTGCTGACTGACAGTCAAAGTAACAATTTAGTCTGTGTGCGACTGTGCTTGCAATATATACCTTTTCACAAGCAAGTCCTTCTTTTGTAAGAGCTGGAAAGTTTCATTGATAAATATAAACATGCTTTTCTTTAGTAACCTGTATTTGTAATGGATGATAAAAGTAGCTCTTTTCCAATTAAATATGACTTAGAATATTTGAAAATAATAAAAGGTTCTGCGTGTCTTACTCTCTTATCTCTGTAATGACCTGAAACTGAAGGAAAAAAGATTTTAGAAATAAAATTTGCAGAATAAACTGCTCTCAGAACTCACAGGTTATTAAATGAAACTCCCATGCCAAAGGCTCCATATCTCCTAAGAATGGATGATAATGGGGTTCTCAGACCCATCCCAACAATACAGACATTGTCACTGCAATTGGTTGCCCACCAGAGCTAAATGGCAAGACCTTATCTCTGAAGACATCAAATGTTCTGGTGACAGAACATGGAGAAATTAATGTAGAACTAGACTGGAAGTTTCCTACCTACTGGACAGCCCTACACTACAGGAGGAATGCATCATACAACGGTCTTACTCAGCTGTAGAGCCTGTGTGCAGCAATAATGACCAGTCACACAAGATGTGCCTACTGGAGCAATAGTAGCTTCACAGTTAAGGAAATATACAATTGCTTTCAGATTGGGTCTGGGGCCCACTCTACATCTGGTACTGTAAGCCTGGTTAAAAGTTCATGACTCAGAAGGTCATAGGCCATGGTATAGAAGCCACATTTTATTTTTTTTATTTTTTATATTTTTGGAAAATGGATATGATGTATTCATCAAAATGTCTTCTAAATAATTGTATTTATATCCATAGATTAATGATGTTGCCAGCTTTGGTCAGAAAAAGTGTTTTTTGTAGTGAATTACTGAAGAGGTTCATAACTAATCAAAGTACTGGGAATAAGTGATGGCTAAATCCCCTGCTACAAATGGGACATCTATATGATGTCATCCAAAGTTCAGGAAACATTATAGAAGATGGGATATAACAAATGTAGGAACTCAGTCTCATCCTCTAATGGCTTATCCTCCATGTCTTTTAGTGGCTCTGTCACCCAGTCCTGCACCAATCACAATGACCATGCCCACAAGGCCATCTTTCCTTCCTTTGTTGCTGCTCCTGACACCAAGGGCAGCCCACCATCAGCAATGAGTGATTCTGCTGTCCAGACACACCCTTTCAACCTTTTTTCCTGAGCATAGAGTCCTGTGGCATACATGAAACCACCTTCAACTCCATCATGAGGTGTGATGTGGATACCTTCAAGGGTTTTTACGTCAATACAGTGCTGTCTGGTGGTACCACCATGTATCAAGGCATTGCTGATAGGATGCAGAAGGAGATCACAACTCTAGTACCCAGCACAATGAAGATTAAGATCATTGCTCCCCCTGAGCACAACTACTCGGTTTGGATTGGTGGCTCCATCCTGGCCTCATTATCCATCTTCCAGCATATGTGGATCAGCATACAGGGTATGAGGAATCAGGCCTCTCCATCATCCACCACAAATGCTTCTAGATGGACTGAGTATTTGCCAGGGATCTGCTGCATGAGCTTATTCTGAAGTATTGACTTACCCTGGCAAATGTACACACCTCATGCTAGCCTCATGAAACTGGAATAAATCTTTGAAAAGTAATTTGTCCTTGAAGTTTGTATCTGATATCATCACTGAATCATAGACTTATTGCTGATTTTTGAACTTACATTCAAGTTAACTGTTCCCTAGAATATATTTAATATCTTAAATCAGTCTTTAGACCACATGGCTTGGTCACTTGGTGTCTGCAGAGAGAAAACTGTGGAAGAGAAGTTCCTAGCCTGGTGGAACTGTGTGAGCACCATACAGTGATCTGTGCAGGGGATTAACCCATAGCTGACTTCTGTGAATTCTCAAGGCTGGGAAGGGTTCCTAAACAAGTTATCACTTTGGTCTTGCCTGTCTAACAGGATGGGAATGTCTGAACCTTAGGATTCAGTTTCTTTTCTGTTTTTTCCCCTCTTGACTACCATGGCTTGTTAGTTGCCCTGAGTTAGGAACATTTGCATTGACAACTATAAATGTATTCATCCTTTTAATTTATGTAAAATTTTTTGCTACTCGATTCTTTAAGAAATAACAAATTTTAGTTTTCTACTGTTCCGTGAGAACATTAGGCCCCAGAACATATCATTGTGTAAAGAAAGATAAAAGTGTTACATAAAAAAAATAATGTAAAAACCAGAAGGGCAATATAGTGGTTTGAATGAAAAATGTCCTCTATAGGCTCAAGGATTTGTACATTTGGTCCTGTTGGTGTCAATTTACAGAGTGGTTATAAGAAAGTGTAGCTTTGTTAGAAAAAAGTACATCACTGTCAGTTGGCCTTGAGGGTATATAGCCTCACCCTACTTCCAGTTTGCTTTCTCTAATATTTGCATTTTAAGATGTAGTCTTTCAACTTCCTGTTCCTACCACCATGCCCGATACTTGATTCTGTGCAAGTCATGGTATTTTATTAACGGTAAAATAACTAGTACAGAGGGATTTGGAGAAGCTAACTTCCAGACATGACATTAACATTGTACCCAAGAAATCACAGTTATAATTAACAGCATTGTATGGGGCTATCAATATCATATCATAGAGGAGAAAGGAGATTTTATCACTCTCTGAGGACTTAAAAGGAGGTACAATTTTTTCTTCAATGCAATGGCCACTATGTTGCCCCTCCCTGTTCCTGCAAACAGCACCTCATACATTCTACTATAAATAATATTGCTGAAGACTTGCCTCAGATTGGGAGAAGGTCCTGAGAGAGGTGAGAGAGGTCGAATGACAGCAGCGACGTGCAAGTACTATGCAAATAGACTGAATAGTCAAGATAACTGCAGACTGAACCGTGTTGAGCAAGGATTAACTAATCAATAGTCATGATCCTGGCGATAACAGAGCACATGCGAAATGCTACGTGCTGGGTGACTGGCCTTTGAATAAGATTTTGAACTCCTACTGAGGTGGTGTCTGGAAGTTCTGTAAGACTGAATAGAGCAGCTCTGTTCCTAATGCTGGGATTAAAAGCATAAACTGCCACATCTGAACTTAATCTTTTCTTCAGCTAGAACTTGCTCTATCCCAGGCCTGCCTTGACTCAAAAATCAGCTTGTTTTTGTCTCCTAGGATTGAAGGTGTGTACCATCATCTCTAGGGCTAAGCTTTTCATGGCCACTATTCCTCACAATCTGGATCAAAAACTTATGTCTTCCAGCCTCAAGATCTGGATCACAGGTGTGCTCTCCATTTCTGGATTGTAGTTTATTCCAGATTAAAAGTCCAGACTATTTTTGTTCAACTGCAAACACAAACAATAAACTTAGCTAGGTGGGATCTTGCCCTGAGAACACCACTCCTTAAATCTCTATCTCCTTCCTTAATGTGTTTCTGATGAAGCTGGCACATTAGTTCAGCTGTTTCTGTTCTTTCAGGGCCTGTACCTAAGCTTTTCTTCACCTAGAACTTGCTCAGTCCCAGGCTAGCCTTGAACTCAAAAATCTGCTTACCTTTGTCTCCTGGGATTGAAGGAAACAACCATGCCTGAAGCCCTTCATATGAATTCATATTGTATCCTTATATTTTTCATAGTTGAGAAATCCTGTAAAGAACAGTTCTTACATTGATTTATATAGTCTTGAAATCATGTATTCAGAGTTCTTTCCCCATTTCCCCTCCCATTTATACTCTATCCCATCTCTCCAAAAAATTGCTTTTATACTGTTTAAATTACATGCAAGTATTAAGGTCAGTTCTAGGTTGAGGAACTAGCAATATAATAGATGCAAATAGTCAAGGAACAAGTAAGACAATAAAACCAGATAGTCAAAGAGCATGCACGACAATAAACAGAGTCCCGTGATCACTATTTCTAAGGACTTATCAGGATGCCCAAAATATCTGAGCCTACTTCCCTGTCCTAGCCCAATGTCATTTTCATGCCTGAAGCCTACTTCTTCAGGGCATTTCTTAAGGGCTATTCTGAAGGTCACAGCATTATCATTTTGCTGAGGAATGCCAGACACATTCCTGAGTTGTTCTGTTTCTGATTATTATGGTGTCATTAACCTTGGCAGGGAGAACATGACCCAAATGAGGCATATAAAGTAAATATATATATACATTATTTTACAAACAAGCCTTATTTCCAGAGCAACCTCTGCACTTGAGAAGACCCAATACCTGCTGGCTCTACTCCAGGGCCTGGAACCATGTCACACCATCCCTTCCACAGCCATGCTGAACCCAGCATAACATAAACCTTATTGTAAATAAATGAAACTCATTGGATCATAAAAAATATGTAAGAGTATTTTATAACAATTTCCTCCAAATTAAAACAGTTCCATCCTGTAGAGAAGACTAAGATTCTAAAAGTTCTAAAGAGAGGCTCATTTAAAAATATCAGAATTCATGAATCTCAGGAAGTCCCTGAAACTGTCTTGATGCTCAAGTGCCCTACAACCCCAAGAATATCTAAACAATAAGGACTGGTAAGGAAACAGAGTCAAGCTGAGGCATCTGGAACAGACTCTGATTTGTTGAGCTCCCTGTAGTTGTGGAGAGTGCTCCATGGTTGGCACTTTTGTGAGTTGTTACCTCTGCTGGGATAGGCTTTAATCATGAAGCTGACTTTGAATTATCTATGTTCCTGTAAGTAATCTTTCATTCATATTTCTATAAGTAATCCCAATAAAGTCATTGACTCCCCAGGAAAAGTGTCAAGCAACAGAAAGTAGAAGGAGGTGAAAGTAGAAAAGGGGCTAGTAATTATGAAGAAGGAGATCAATAGTAGTGGGGAGGGAAGAAAAGTTAATGAAATGAATATGATCAAAACACATTACATACATATATGAAAAAAGTCATGAAGTGCATTGCTTTCAATAATGCATATTCCATGACGGGTAAAGAAGGCATTCTTGTCACAATGACCTAAGACAGGCTCAGTCTGGTTCATGCAATAAAAAGCGGGAGATGTGGGAGAGCTTTTGGGGCTGCCTGGCAGGAATCTGACATTGGCCAAGGACAAGGAAATGGGCTGCTTGGAAGGAATCTGACATAGGGCAAGGACAAGGAAATGGACTGCAGGCAGAAATCTGACATTAGGCTGGAACAAAGAAGTAATTACAGGCAGGAATCAAAATCTTAAGCTAGAACAAAGAAATAGGCTTCAGGCATGAAAATGACATTGGGCTAGGACAGGGAAGTAGGCTCAGATATTTTGGGCATCCTGATAAGTCCTTAGAAATAGTGATCACGGGACTCTGTTTATTGTCGTGCATGCTGTTTGACTATCTGGTTTTATTGTCTTACTTGTTCCTTGACTATTTGCATCTATTATATTGCTAGTTCTTCAACCTAGAACTTACCTTAATACTTGCATGTAATTTAAACAGTATAAAAGCAATTTTTGGAGAGATGGGATAGAGTATAAATGGGAGGGGAAATGGGGAGAGGGGATAACATCTAAAATATAAATAAATAAAATACTGAATTAAAATTCAAAATAATGTCATAATGTGATCCATTTTGTATAACATACTACTCAAACAAATATGATAAAATATAATAAAAAGTAAAAATAAAATATGGAAAAGATAAAAATTATTATTACTTTTACATATGTAGTGGCTGTGTAGTTCCCATTCAACAAGATGATTGGAGGAAAATTCAAACAAACAGAGTACAAAAAATATTATTTTATCAGTTTAATAATCATCCATATACACATGTGAAATATTCCAATGATTACCTGACAATTATATAAATTAATTTTCATTATGACAGTCAGATGTTAAATATTAATTTTATATCTCTGAGTTTTGATTGTTTTTAATTTAAAAGTACATTTTATGTGCGATCCCAGTCAATGTTTTTCCTAGAAATCTTTAAACGTATTTAAATGTATTAAATAAATTCAATATCCTTAATATCTTTGCCACTGATCTTTTTCTAGTACCTAAAATTTCTACCAATTTGATATTTTGTACAAAACTATTGAATTATTACTATTATACCTATAATCATTATTATTATTGTTACTATTAACTAGTTTACTTGAAGTGCATAGTTCTTATTTATTCAACAGTTTTAGTATGAATTATTTTAAAAATTAGGCATTTCTTGGGTTATTGATCTTAGTGAATCATGGAGTCTTGGACTTCAGCATTGTAATTGGTACTGAGATGATTTAAGCCTTATTTCTGTATACCCAACAAATGGAAGGGTTTAGTTTCATGATAATTGTTGTTCGTGGGATTAAGTATGGTCTATGTATAATCAAAAAGTTATCCCTAATTATTTCTTCAAGGAAGTATTATTATTAGTGATAACTATCTACATTTTTTCAGTATTTCTGTTTTCAAATTCAATATAACAAATAAAATTGGAAATATATCATCTGAATGAGTATACAACTATCAAACAGGTATATGCATATATTCAATAATTACCCACTTACTACCTGAAGGAGGGTGATTAGTAAGCCCTTGAAGGATGCTTTCATTCAAAGTCCAACTCTAAATACTATTTATAAGCTATATGTTCAAATTAATATAGTATATTATGTTATGTTTCAATATTAAATATTAGTTCATTTTAACTTGGTAACACAAAATGTGAAACTTGTAGAATTTAATCATAGTATGAAATTCTAATTTGGATTTGAAATTTGTTTCATTGTTTTATTTCACTTTGTTTATCTACTAAAGTTTCTTCCTGACCTGTAATTAAGGGACAGAGTGGCATGTCAACAGTTAATTTGAGTGTTAACAACAGAAGACAGTTTATTGGCTGCTTAATTGTTAGTCTCTTAGACACAAAATGTAATTTGATTTTTAGCTATTTTAAGAATATGCTAAATGGTAATATAATTGAGAAAAAGAACAGAAGGTCAGCCTCTATCATTTAAATTAAATGCAAATGTGTTCAAGTCAATGGAATAAATGTCCATTCAACTTTCCTTCTCTATGATTCTAGTAATTCAAGAAAAGCCAGATAAAAAGGAATTCAAGACAATTCATTCCATGTTTTCTCTCTATTTTCTAGCACAGTTTTTGCACATTGGTGAGTTGTGCTTCATCAAAAAAGTTAAATACGTTGTTGAATGACTTACATTGACTTAAGAAAAGTTAATTTCAGGGTTTCATTTAGTGTGGAGACATTCAATTGTTAGTATTTCTGTCAAAAGTGGATTCATTTGATATCAACTTGGATGTTTCTGGCCTTATTACTAATTACCTTGGATTTGTTTTTAAATTAGTGGTATTTTTTTAACCTAAGAAGGAAATATTTTCACCTGAAAAGTCATTTAACATAATAGCCCGTGCTCTAAAATGAAAAATAAACAATTAGAGAAAAATAAAAAAAATCCAGAAAGAGTAAATAGTTTATAAAGTTGTATGCACTACTTTCATAATCTATATATTTCAAATGGCACTGAATGTATATAATAAAAATCATATGAACTAGAATGGTGGGATGTAAAGCCCTCAATTCAAATATGTTAGGAACTACTTCCAGGACACAAAATATACCCCTCTCAATAGAGGAGAAATAAAACGCCTAACTGAAATATTCCAGTCAAATGATCTTCCTATTTGTAGCTGTTTCTATTTTCCTTGGCTGCTCTGCTCACAAACCAAGTTTATCCTATGTATTTGCATGCATGTACTACATGCACATGAGTCTCTCTCTCTCTCTCTCTCTCTCTCTCTCTCTCTCTCTCTCTCTCTCTCTCTCTCTCTTTCTCTCTCTCTCTGTCTCTTTCTCTCTCTGTCTCTTTCTCTCTCTGTCTCTCTCTCTGTCTGTCTCTCTCTGTCTCTGTCTCTCTCTGTGTGTGTGTGTGTGTGTGTCTGTGTATATATATTTGTGTGTGTGTTTTCCTAACTACATTGATATTTTTATTAATTCTATTAATCTCTGCATAACATTATTTTGTACAAATTGTAATTAGACCATTAAGAAAAGAGTCATGGTACCTTGAAAAAAATTTCAAATACAATCTTTATTCAGTTAAAAAACTAATGGCAACCCACACATCTCAAAAATTTTAACCCAGAATTGCTCCTGTCTAAAGGAAATACACGGACAAAGAGTGGAGCAGAGACTGAAAGAAAGGTTCATTCAGAGACTGCCCTACCTGCGGATGCAGCTCATATGCAGACACCAAACCCGGTCACTATTGCTGATGCCAAGAAGTGCTGGCTGACAGGAGCCTGATATAGCTGTCTCCTGAAAGTCACTGCCAGAGCCTGACCCTACAGAGGGGGATGTTTGCAGTCAACCATTTGAGTGAACATTGGTTCCCCAATGGAGAAGTTAGGGAAAGGAGCTGAAGGGGTTTGCAACCCAATAGGAAGAACAACAATATCAACCAACCAGACCCCCAGAGCTCCCAGGGACTAAACCACCAACCAAAGAGTACACATGGAGGGACCCATGGCTTCAGCTGCATATGTAGCAGAGATTGCCTTATCTGGCATCAATAGGAGGAGAGGCCCTTGGTCCTGTGAAGGCTCGATCTCCCCATGTAGGGAATGCTAGGATGGTGAGGTGGGAGTGGGTGGGTGGATTGGGAAGCACCCTCATAGAGTCAGGGGGTAGGGGATGGAATAGGGGTTTGCAGAGAGAAAACCAGGAAGGGGGATAACATTTGAAATGTAAATAAATAAAATAACCAATAAAAAAACAAAAAATAATAAGCTAAATTTATTAAGAATTTACTAGAGCTATGATCTTGTAAATACATTTGGAGAAGACATTAACTCTTTGGAGTTACCTTACTTCTAAATAACCTTACTATAATGATCAAATTTATTATTTAACCACCATTTGTAACTAAGAATTCTCACATTAAAACAATAATAAAATGAGACATGATTAATGCATCTCTGAATTACACACTGTCATCTGTACAATCCTTAGCTCCTGGATTAGTTGTTTTTGTTATAAATGCTACAAAATCCTTGAGAAAAGCAATACACAGAGGGATTTCTTCTGGCTCAGAGTTTGACAGTGCAGTTGATTGTGGTAGGAATGGCTTGGCCATGAAAGTAGCACTAGCTTTGCTGTAAGTTCGAAGCTCTTCTAAATTTCAAAGCAATCTCTTAACTGTAAGCCACCACCAAGTTTTTAGAAAAGAATCAAGCTACATACTTCCAATGTACCACAATATAATGGCACAGAGTAAATGTTCCCATTACAGAAAGGAACTGAGAAAATAGTCAGAAGTGATTGGACCAAAACAAGACTAAAGCTCAGCAAGGCAAACACTAAATCATTCAGTTCTGTGCTGGTTTCAGGAGCTAGTGTTGGTATCATCTGGCCTCTCACACCTTCGAGTGGGTCTGCCCGTCTGGTCCAGCCACCTCCAATCTGTGCTTGCTTGTAACTTTCTTCTGTGGAAACCCCATGGTGTTGCCCTTTCCAACATCTTGTTACCTTTGATAACTTGACTTTCAACTTCTTGCCTTTACCTAGTGTCATCTCAAGGCCTTCGTGTAGGAAACCTGAATCTGCATCACACATTGAGTAGCTCCGGTGACTGGGGACTCTTGGTATGAGCCTCTAGTATGTCTTAACAGTTTGCATTCTTATGAAACCATCACCATGTGAGCAATGCTTCTAATGTCTGCTGCCAGCCTGACCTGAAATGTAATTCAGCCTCTACATCTGTGGCAACCTCTACACACCATGACAATAGAACTTTACTAGGGAGATGTTTGCTTTTCCTTTTTTTTCCATTTTTTAATCTAAATTATTTTATTTATTTACATTCTGGTAATTGCCTCCCCTTCAGTCCCCCTTCCCATAGTTCCTCATCCCATTCCTCCTCCCCCTTGCCTCTGAAAGGGTGCAGCCAGTCTCAGACCACCCCCTCCCTGGGGCTTCAAGTCTCTTGAGGATTAAGCACATCTTCTCCACTGAGGCCAGACCAGGGTAACCTCTGCTACTTATGTGCCAGAAGCCTCAGACTAGCCCTCTTGGTTGGAGGCTCAGTCTCTGGGTGTTCTCTGATGTCTGGATTAGTTGAGCACTGTTGGTCTTCCTATGAGGTCGCTCTCTCTTTCAGCTTCTTCAATCCTTCCCCGAATTCATTCATAAGGATCCCCAACTTTAGTCCAATGGTTTGGTGTAGTCTCAGTCAGCTGCTGGTAGGGCCTCTCAGAGGACAGCCATGCCAGGCTCCTGTCTATAAGCACATCATAGCATAGTAGTGTTAGGCCTTGATGCTTCCCTCCCCCACCATGTGATGGATCCCAAGTTGGGCCAGTCATTGGACCTCCTTTCCTTCAGTCTCTTCTGCATTTTTGTCAAAACCTCAGGTGACAGCACATGTTGGCTGTTGGCGAGGATGTGGAGAAAGAAGAACACTCCTCCATTGCTGGTGGGATTGCAAACTGGTACAACCACTCTTGAAATCAATCTGGAAGTTCCTCAGAAAATTGGAAATAGTTCTACCTGAAGACCCAGCAATACCACTCTTGGGAATATACCCAAAAGATGCCCCACTATGCCACTGGGGCATGTGTTCCACTATGTTCATAGTAGCCTTGTTTGTGATAGCCAGATGCTGGATACAACTCAGATGTCTCACAACAGAAGAATGGATACAGAAAAATGTGGTTCATTTACACAATGGAATACCACTCAGTTATTAAGAACAAGGACATCCTGAGCTTTGTAGGCAAATGGATGGAACTAGAAAATATCATCCTGAGTGAGGTAACTCAGACCCAAAAGGACATGCATGGTATGTACTCACTGATAAGTGGATATTAACCAATAAAAAAGTACAGAATACCCAAGATACAATCCACAGAACTCGAAAAGGTCAACAAGCTGAGGGGCTCAAGTGAGGATGCCTCAGTCCCACTTGGGACGGAGAAGAAAGCAATCACAAGGTTGGAGGGAGGGAAGGAGGGAACGTGGAGGGGGCAGAACTTGATTTGGTATTCAGTGAGGGAAAAGAAGTGAAACCCTGAAGGCCAGCAGAAAGAATGAAGTTCTTTTAGATTGGAACAATTTTGGGTCAGGAATTTTGACTGTGGGTTAGTAACCCTGCCCCTCCACTTGATGCCCTGTCTATCTACTGGAGGTGGACTCTTTGAGTTCCCTCTCCCCAGTGTTGGACATTTTGACTAAGGTTACCTTCAATGAGTCCTGAGAGTCTCTCACCTCCTGGGTCTCTTTCTATAGGTTCCCCCCTCCCCAAGGGTGCTTTATTTCCATTCAATTGCTTAGCCCCTCCCCCCATATCCGATCCTGTTCCTCTTTTCCCCTCCCCCTTCCCTCTCCCATTCAGGTCCCTCCATCCTTCCTGTGATTATTTCCTTCCCCTTCTAAGTGGGATTGCAGCCTCCTCACTTGGGCATTTCTACTTGTAACACAACACTTCTTATAGTCTATAGGTTGTATCCTAGGTATTCTGTACTTTTTGGCTAATGTCCACTTATCAGTGAGTACATACCATGCATGTCCTTTTGGGTCTGAGTTACCTCACTCAGGATGATATTTTCTAGTGTCATCCATTTGCCTGCAAATTCATGATGTTTTTAATAACTGAATAGTATTCCATTGTGTAAATGAACCACATTTTCTGTATCCATTCTTCAGTTGAGGGACATCTGGGATGTCTCCAGTTTCTGACTATTACAAATAAGGCTGCTATGACCATGGTGGAGCACAAGACCTTGTGGTATGTTGGGGCATCTTTTGAATATATGCCCAGGAGCGGCTGGCATGGGTCTTCAGGTAGAACTATTTCCAATTATCTGAGGAACCTCCAGACTGATTTCCAAAGTGGTTGTATCAGTTTGCAATCTCATGAGCAATGGAGGAATGTTTTTCTTTTTCTACATCCTCACCAGCATGTGTTGTCACCCGAGTTTTTGATTTTAGTCCTTCTAATTGCTGTGAGGTGAAATCTCAGGGTCCTTTTGATTTGCATTTGCCTGATGACTAAGGACTTTGAACATTTATTTAAGTGCTTTTCGAGATTCTTCTGTTGTGAATTCTGTTTAGCTCTGAACCCCATTTATAATTGGGTTATTTGGTATTTCTAGATGATAACTTCTCTAGTTCTTTATATTTGGGATATTAGCACCCTGTTGGATGTAGAGTTAGTGAAGATTTTTTTTCCCAATCTGTAGGTTGCCCATTTGTCCTAATGATGGTGTCTTTTGCCTTACAAAAAGCTTTTCAGCTTCATGAGGTCCCATGGGGAGCTGTTCTCAATGTTTTTTTCAGCACCATTTTCAGATCAGGCTTTCTAGTTTCCCAGTGAATTTACATTTGCATAAATTATAGTCTCTGGTAAGAAGCTTATTGACCTCAGGACATCTTTCCTATTGTCCCTGCTCAAAGGGAAGTTCCTTAATTGTGCTAATCTCTTTAACACCTCACACCTTGTTTGCCTGAAAATTTAACCCTCTCCTTTTCTCAGTAAATTGTCCATCAACCTTTTGTATGTCCTTTCCCACTATAAACCTGGATAAAAATCACTAAGCAGTCATCACAGCACAGGGTGAGACTATATTGTCTTGACAGATCCTTTGCAGTGCAACTTAATTCATTCCATTGAAATTCTGCCTGACTTGAATTTTTGGGAGACAGAAAGCATGCAGATTCATTTCCAGAAGGCAACAGGAATGGCCTCTATCCCAAGTTTCTTTAGGGGGAATTCTCTTAAGAGTACCTGTTCCCCTCTGACATTTCTTGCTCTTCCAAATGCCTATTGCAGAGGCCTATTAAGGTCTGCTTAAAGCCTTCTAAGGCTTCTTTATTCCACAGTTCCAAAGTTCTCTGCATTTGCCCTACAAGCCAGTTTTAAAGGCATACACACCATCCAATCAGGTTTATCACAGCAACAATATTGCTACTCAGTATCAGTGTCTGCAGTAGTTACTTTTCTTATTGCTATAGCAAAACACCTGACAAAAGAAGGCTTTAATTAGCTCGCAGTAAGAAGGTATAGACCATTATACTGGGGAAGAAAGGGGAAGTGAGGATGGCTCTAGCTGTGGTGGCAGAGGCATGAGGCAGAGTGGCAGCTGGTGGTCTGGAAGCAGCGTGGGTAGTTGGTGATACTCAGCTCATTTCACTTCTTTTTTCCTTCTCCTTCAGTCCAGGACCCTAGCCCACGGCATAGGGGCATCCACATTCTGGATGAGTTTTCTTTTCTTATTTAAATCACTCTGGAGGATAGCCTCAAGAAATGGGCATGAATGTGTCTGCTAGGTTATTCCTAATCTAATCAAATTGGCAATGAAGATTAAACGCCACCATTTATAAAATTGAAACTAATAGACTAAACTGCACCATCAGAATATGAGACACAGATTATACAGAATTGTTGGCTTTGAAAACAGGAAAGAGATTAAGCAGTTATCTAAATTACCTACCCTGGCACTACAGAATTGTACTTTTCCAACCATTTTTGCTTGTGTCTTATAATAAAATGCATGATAATAAACATATGTAGTGGATTATAATTCAAACCTTTTTTTTTTTTTTGGTTTTTTTAGACAGGGTTTCTCTGTGTAGCCCTGGCTGTCCTGGAACTCACTCTGTAGACCAGGCCGGCCTCGAACTCAGAAATCCACCTGCCTTTGCCTCCCAAGTGCTGGATTAAAGGCGTGTGCCACCACCACCCAGCTTCAAACCAAATTATAAAAAGCTTATCTCTGTTTTATTACTTGTAATGGATTCAGATATTTCCTTTATTTTTTTCTTTTTTGAATCTTTGTTAACAACCATTTGAATTGATATATTAACCATTAATTAATTGAAATTTATTGTAAGTCATTGATAAAGTACACTCATTACACAAACAGCAACACCATCTTGAAATTGCTTAGAAAAGGCTTGCAGGCCTACAATACCAATATACATTTTCACAGTTCCATGGGAGAGGCATCCGGAACCTTCAATATTGTTCCACATCATCTCAAGATTAACCAAATAGACTTTCTTGCCAACTTTCATTAGTGAATGCTTCCTCTCTTCCAGTATGAGACATTTTATTTCTAAGAAATTGTGCTATACGCATATGCTTCTGTGAAAAGCATCAACTGGAGATTTAACACACAGAGAAGGGCCATTTCACAAATAAGAAATCTCTTCCCTTTCCCATACTATCCCCAGTGGCTTGTGGTGTACTGATCTGGTAAAATCTTTGCATGAGATAGTCTCTCCACTAAAAGCTGAGGCATCTTTGTTACTCTTTATCGTATATACCTTCTTATCTAAACAATCAATACTTCTGACAAATTCAACATTTAAGTATTTATCCAATTGACAGTTTCTCAAACTAACATCCAAAGATGTACCTGGAGCTGAATAACTATTCTCATTATTCATTTGAAATTGTGCTCCCTCTATGTTAACTGTTGAATTGGAAATAGTCTGGATTCATGCATTTCTCTCCCTTGAGACTCCACTGGTTGAAGCTGAGATCTATAAAAGTGTGAGTATAAACATATTTCCCATATAATTTTTTGACATTTGGAATGACTTGTATTCTTAAGAACAAGAAGAGGACCTAGTGTTCAAGGGGATGTAGCTGGGCTGATAAGATAGAGTCATGAGAATTGTTTTCTATACTTGGGAAATGTCTGGGATCTATGCTGAGGAGTGAGGGAGTTGTTAGGCCAGCTCTGTGATCTAATTTCCTGGAGATGAAGTTTCCTTTTTAAAATCATTTCTTGGCGTTACTTATTACTTTGCTGCCACTGGGTCAAGGAAAACTACTTTAAGTTTCTATGTCTAACAGTCTAAGGCATGAGGCTGTCAGAGTGGGCTGAAAAATTGAAAAGAGAAAATATTCCATCTCTCCTGCCTTTGTAAACTTACCGTGGCAGTCCAATATTATGGCCAGAGTGGATCTTGGCATTCCTGGAGGGTTGCTTCTATAATCTAAGCATAAACTCTTTGTCCCTAGAAAGAAATATTTATTTATTTATTTATTTATTTATTTTTTGCTTTGTATCTAACAACTGAGGACACAAATAAACTTACACATTATTGCTTGGCAACATATCAAGTTACCTAATATTAATAACCTTTAGTAGGAGTAAAGACAAGAAAGGATCCTTTGTAAATAGCTTTATTGATATATAAGTCACATAGTTTAAATTCACCTGTATAAAGTATACAACTCAATGGTTTTAAGCATATATCATGCTATATATCTATCAGCTTTTGAAATTTCTCATGAATGAGAAAGAAAACTAGACACCCTTTACCATCACCTCATGCTCCCAAATCTAGAGAATCACTAATCCACTTTAATTTCTGCATATCTTTCTACTCTGTGCACATAACATGTGTTTTTTATGACTGACCTCTTATATTCACAATAGTGCTTTCAAATGCCACCCATGTGAGTAGCATCTGCTTAGAAGTATACTACTGCTCATAACTGAATGCCCTGGCTAGTTTTATGTCAATTGGACACAAGCTAGACTCATTTTGTGCAAGGATCCTTCAACTGAGAAAATGCCTCCACAAAAATTATGTGTAGACAAGTCTTTAGAACATTTTCTTAACTACTGAGTAATGTGGAAGGGGAAAATTCATTGTGGGTGGTGTCATCCCTAAGCATCCTGGGATGCTACACAAAAGCCAACTGAGCAAGTTAGAAGGGAACAATCCAGTAAACATTACATACTAATAGTATTAAATGTAACTAGTAGTGTACATTAGTCCCCCGTGGCCTTTTCATCAATTCCTGCCTTGATTTCCACGGATGACAAAATGCAACTTATGAAATGAAATAAACTCTCTTCTCCCCAGGTTACTTTTAGATATGGTGTTTTATCACAACAGCAAGCCTAAATAAGATACTAAATAACTTTTCTTAGTATATTACATTTCATTTGCCTGTTCATCAAGGTGGACATTGGTCATCTCCATCTTTTGACTATTGCAAATAATACTGTGGTGGAAAAATGTTCTACAAGGTTTCTTATAGACACATAGTATGTATTTAAGGTTAGAACTCATAGACTGCATAGCAGTGCTATGCTGTTGGAGGACTAGTCACTGCTATCTAAAGTAGATTTGCTTTGTCACGGTACCCTTATCTACAGTTGTTGTCATTGATCTATTTATTATGGTCATGTTATTGTATGTGAAATGGTAGCTCATGGTGTGGATTTGTATTTATAAGAATAAGTATTCAAAAAATGTCGACATTGTACATATGTGAAAAATGAATATATTCAATTAATCCCTAGGAAGGCTGTTAAATTTTCAAAGAGTCTGACTCATCCTCAATCATTATGAGAAAAAAATTCCATTTCCTAAGAAAATCTCTGGATTGTGGGTTGCGAAATCATCATTATTTTACACGGGTAAATCCGCAGTCAGTCACAGGCTTAGCCCTATTCACTGATAATATTTTTATTAAGGATGTAGGTGGTAAGTATTGGGGAGAGATTACTTGTGCACTCATTTGACAAATTGAACAAGTTGCTTATCTTCTAAGAGACTTGGTTTTTTTTTTTTTTTTTTTTTCTGTAAAATACGGTTACTACTAAAATGTAATGTGCACTGCTGGGTCAGAACCGAATAATATCCTTTCCATGTAAATGCTGATACCTAATGCATGGGATGTTTTTCTCTATTATAATAATTTTTAAAATATTCTTTCTGAATTTGAAGGAATCATTAAACATTAGGATTAGCTATTCTCTAACTCCACAAAAGAAGGATACTATCTCCAAAACATACTAGAAACTTAAATTAGCTATTAGAAAGAACAGACTCTGAAATAGTCTGTTAAAAGTGATATATCATTCTCAGAATGTGATACCCTAATCTGCCCAGAAGTCTTTAATGGCTGAGAAGATATGCAGCATTCTGACAAGTTAGCTACCATTCTACTAAAGGGTGGAATTGGCATCAGTTTCTTTCAACCTAATAATTCTTTGTTTGTTGTAAACTGAAGGTCTTTGGATTCCCTGGCAACCTAGGAAATATAACTCTTTGGCCTTGGATTCCTCAGCCTTGCTTTTAGAAATGATGCTGGACAAAACTACACAGGCAAACCTTGTTTCCTGGGCTGTTCATGCTTACTGCTCTTTAATCCTGTCTGATATGGAAAGCTGCCTTTTGTTTTTGAAGGGTCTTTAGGCATGGATCCCCTCTGTCCTCCCATTCATGACAGAATTCCATATACCAGCCTTCTCTCGTGATCCTCTATCCAAATTCATCTAACCCCACTTTATTTTTGAGACAGAGTTTTATTATATATCCCTCACTGGCTTGAAACTATGTAAAACAGACTGGCCTTGAACTTATGATAATCCTCCTGTCTCTGCCTCCCAATTAAGGAATGGATTGCAGGCATGCACTACCATGCTAGGCATGAATGATATTTCTGTAGATACTAGACACATGTTTTCAATTAGCATATTTACTATGTGCCTCCCACTGTGCTAGGCACAGAAATGAACATAACACCAACCATAACCTCCAGTATAGTGGAGGTCCATAAAAGTGACAGTAGATAGAAAATATCATGGTAATGAGCTACAATGTGCATTGTAAGGATAGCAAGATACTTATGAAACTAAAAATCAAGGAGAAGGTTAGGAGAATACCTGAACCATTTGTAGTGACACATGACTTAATCCCAGCACTTGGGAGGCTGAAGTAGGTGTGTCTATGAGTTTGAGGTCACTCTTATCTACAAAGTGAATTCCAGGACAGCCAACACTACATAACGAGTGCCTATCTCAGAAAGCCAAACAACTAAAGATGAATATAAAGGTGTATAATGTATTATATGCATATTGGTTAATGAATTTTGTGCCAAACGAATGGCTATACCTAGGAATCTGAAGAAACACCAAGACAACACATCCTAACATGATGTAGACAGTAAAATGTAGGGAAAAACACCTATGTAGAGGAAATAGCATTAGGATACATGAAAAAGAGCATGACTTATCTCAGGACACCCATGATGTTTGGTATGACTAGAATACAGGAACAAAGTACAAGATTAAGATTGTGAGAAGCCTATAGTCAACTAATTACGGTTTGTATTGATGACCTTAATTTTCATACACATTTTTTCCAAGATCATTGACAGTATACTCTTACATAGGGTTGTCACATGTAATTACACTTAATCAATTACTAGTTGTTAATCTGAAATTCAAATTTATTTTAGTGTTATGTAATTTTATCTGTAAACCCTATTCTTACAATCATGCTTATTTTGGTCATATGATATATTTGGACAGTGAGTCTCTAGTAAACTTAATACATAGTTTTAAATTTTTGAGGATATCATACATGCATACTGTATTCACATAATTTCTACCTTCCTTGTGTCCTTCAACTCCTCCTGTGCACCCTCCTCCCACTCCCTGTCTTATTCATGCCCTCTTAT
This sequence comes from Mastomys natalensis, assembly GCA_021653895.1. NCBI lineage: Eukaryota > Metazoa > Chordata > Mammalia > Rodentia > Muridae > Mastomys > Mastomys natalensis. The sequence continues at coordinate 32,189 of JAJTUV010002965.1, forward strand.
TTAAAAGTATTGTTATATAAGTATACATAAGCCTGTATATATAAATACTATTTTCTGAGTCCATTCAGTATTACTCATATGTGTGTCTGCTTAAGAATGACACTAAGACTGAGTAGCCCATCAGGGGCTTTTTCCCTGAAGAGGACTGGCTTTCTCTCTCTCAATAGACATTAATTGCCTGTAGTTCTTTATCTAGTAGTGGTGCCTTGTGATTCCTTCCAGTCACACTGGCTTGTCAACTTATGTGGCCAATGTGCTGGTTTTATTTAGATTATCACGTCTTTTAGACGCCATTGATGGGGCTTAACTGTCACATAAAAAAGATATACAGTATCTTATAGCAAATATCCTGGTCCTCTGGCTTACAATCATCCTTTCCTCTCTTTGTGAGTGGGCTTGGAACACTCTGTTTTTATGTTTTTATTGCCTTCTCTTGTCTTTTTTCTTTAAATCTAGTTAAGACAAGAATTATGATAAAAAAGACTGGATCCTTGTCTTATTCCTGATTTTAGTGAAAAGCTTTGAGGTTTTTTTCCATTTAGCATTAGTTTGGCTATAGGCTTGTTGTACGTAGCCTTTATTGCATCAGGGTAGGGTTTTGTTTTGTTTTGTTTGTTTGTTTTTTAAATATATCTCTAATTTATCCTGAGGGGTTTTGCTTTCATGCAAAGCTTTTTTTTACATCTTCAGATATGACTATGTGATTTCTGTTCTTAAATCTATTGATGTGGTGGATCTCATTTTATTTGTTGAACTGTTCCTACATCCCCTAAATGAAGCTGACTTCATTATGGTGGACTACCTTTTGATATATTTTTGCATCCAGTTGGCAAGTTTTTTAGAGAATTTTTGTGACTATGTTTATCAGGGAGATTAGACTCTAATTGTCTTTTGTGATTATTATTTATATATACTTATGTATTATAGTTGTCAATGTAATACTGGCTTTGGAAAAAGAATTTGAAAGCATTTTTTCCTTTTTGTTTTATGGAATGATTTGAGAATCGTTGGTTTTAGTTTTTCTTTAAAGCCTACAAAATTCGTCAGCAAAGCCTTCTAAAATAGGCTTTTTTTTTCAGTTGGATTAAATTACTGATTCTTCAATCACATTGCTCATGACAGATATGTTTAAAATTTTGTTTCTACATGGTTTAACTTCAGTAAATCATATACATTTAGAAATTCATCCATTTCTTTAATTTTTTGTTTGGTGGATTAAATGTTTTTAAAAGAGTTATCTTTATAATCTTTGGGATATTGTTGATTATCTGTTGGAATGTCTGCCCTTTAGTCTCTGATGTTATTAATTTGGGTCCTTCTTTTCTTTATTTTGGTTACTTTGGCTAAGGATTTATCAAACTTGTTAACTTTTAAAATGAACCTACTCTCCACTTTATGCATTTAAATGTAGTTTCCATTTCACTGATTTCTGTCCTCATCTTAATTATCGCCTTCTGCCTGCTAGTTCTGGATGTGGTTTCTTTTTCATTTCCAAGTCCCTGAGATTCTTCTCAGTTATTATTTGAGATCTTCATTTTATAATATGAGCCCTTAGAGGAATAAACTGCTCTCTCATGACTGATTTTTTTTGTTTTAATATGGTGTTTTATTGAAATTCTGTCACAAGAATTTCCCTTCTATTATGATACCTTTTCAGGTATAGGCATCTGTGCATTTTTGGGACTTAAACTACATTGATCCAAGCTCCTTTGGCTTTTTAAAGTTTTCATGATTCAGTTGTTATTCCGATAGGCCTACCTTTGTGAATTGGGAAGGTTATCTAGGCTCCATGGTGTTAGGAGAGAGACACTGCCACTGATCTCATAAAATAGAGTCTGTACAGTATACATCATGGAGTCATAGGAAGAATAGCAGTTTCATGGGTCCTCTGATCTTCAGAGCCAAAGTTCGTGAAGTGTTGTGGGAATTTGTGTTGAAGATGGGGACCCTGTAACCTCTAATTCCACAGATTTTATGAGTCTAGATGATTATATATGGGCACCGTGTGTAGGAAGATCACACCCATTAGCTTTCCTAGTTAGTATATCTGGTAATTAGGGTGTGCACTAAAGGTGGGGAAGGGATCCTGCTTCTCTGGGTGCACAAGAGTGAAGGAAGTTATAGGTAGGCTTAGAAAGTCCAAAGAAGACTTGTCTTCCAAGCAAGAGTGAGCCTGAGTGTGATACATGCTGAAAGTATGTCCTCGGGGCAAGATACTGGGGACCCCTTACCTACCAGGCCTGGTGTTCACAACACTATGTTAGAAGTGTACATCGCAGATAACTAGTCCAGTGATCCCTTACCTGTCAGGGCCAGGTACATAAAGTATCAATATAGTTATTTTGTTCATCTTGTGATGGTAATACAAAGTCGTATTTGCCCCTAATCGCAAATGTATACTCTACCTTATACTCAGATTACTGCCTTTTAACAGACTAGCTTTGCATCTTTGTATAGTCTTTTTTGCCTTACCCTAAATTTTCTCTCCTATTTCTTTCTTTTAAAAGATTTTTAAATTTTTGAAAGATTCATTTATTTTATATGTATAAGAGTTTTGCCTGCATATATGTATTTGTACCATGTTTAAGTCATGAACTCATGAAGGTTCATCTTTCTTCCTATTTTTGTTTTGACATTGTATTTGAGCATTAGCTATACTTTCTTAGTCAGAGTTTTGTTGCTCGAAAAGTGGCAGGAAATACATCAATAACCCTAACCCAACTTGATGAGACATATTACATGTTCATCAGAGTTTTGAAGTGGTGGACTGTTCATTTGGAAAAGGGAAGGTATTACAAAGAGCTATACCTATCCTGATTCCTATTTCTCTTCTGAAATGTGGGAATAACATTCCCATTTAAGAGTGATGTGAGGAACCTTGTTACTTAACACATATACACACTACACTTACACACACATATGTGTATTGTGTATAATCTTATTTTTGCATGCTTACTAAAATGAAAATTCTCTTTTTTTTAGTTATTCACTTTACATCCTGATCCCTCCCCTCAGATCTCTCTTCAGAGAAAGTGGAGTCCTCCTGGGTATTCCTCCACCCTGGCACATCAAGTCTCCAGAAGGCTAGGTGCTTCTTCTCCCACTGAGACCTGCACAGACAGACAACAGCTTTAGGGATAGCCTCCTCTCCCATTGTTCAGAACCTACAAAATAATCATGTACATCTGCACATCTACTACATATGTGCTGGGAATCTTGGTCTAGACCATGTATGCTCTTCGGTTGGTGGTTCAGTCTCTGAGCTCTCTCAAGTGTTCAGGTTAGTTGACTCTGTTGGTCTTCCTGTGGAGTTCCTATCCCCTTCAGGGCCCTCAATCCTTCCCTCAAATCTTTCCTAAGAGTCCCCAAGTTCCATTCACTGTTAGGCTGTGGGTGTTTGCACCCATCTAAGTTGGCTGCTGGGTGAAGCCTCTCAGAGGACAGCTATGTTAGGTTCCTGCCTGCCAGCATAACAGAGTGTCATTAATAGTGTTAAGAATTGGTGCTTGCCAATGGGATGGGTCTCATATTGGAACAGGATTCCGTTGTGTAGATGTACCACATTTTCTGTATCCATTCTTGAGTTAACATTAGTCTTTCTCCCTTGAACATATTTCTCAGACTCCAGGTTTTTAACTTTTAGCCACCATATGCAATTCCTATTGGTGAAAGCAACCCCACAGGATATGAATGCTTTCAACACGAAAGCATGCTGACATCACCTCTGACGGATACTCCTTCAAGCTACTGAAAATGTGAGGCTTCGGGTCCCTAGGACCCGTTAACACTCTTTACATTATATTTCCCATTACTAGTATTAAAGGCTCCGAAGAAAACACCTCTAGGCAGGGTGTTTAATAGCCCTTTCATTTCTCTGACGTTTTAAGAACACACAGAGGAATATGCCTGTATTGAGATATTAACCTGCCAGTCATCTTGTGAGATGCTGTGAGGAGTACTTCGGCATAAACCTGAACATGCTAGAAAGGAAGGCCTTCTGTTCCTATGAAAAGACTCACATTGTAATTTAAACCATATGGGTTATAAGTATTATGTGCTTAACCATACACAAACATATGGATAACATGTGCATATTAAATGTACTCTACTTACTTTTAAAATTTACGCTTTTTATTTATTTATTCATTGTTTTTGAAAAAAATTATTTTTTTTTTTTACTTTTTAAAAAACACACATGGAGGTTAGCAGACAACTGGTAAGAATTGGTTCTCTCTTTCCATCATGCAGATTTCAGGGACTGAACTTAGGTTATCAGGGTTTGTGGCAAGTCATTTACTCACTGAGCCATCTGGCCAGCCCAAAGGTCTACATATTTTAAAGTGTTCATTTTATCACTTTAGTTTACTATAGACTACTAAATGGGAAATGATAAATATATATAAATATGTATTCAATTTATATAGTGAGAATATATATGTTCCTGTGTGCACATGTATATGTATTTATGTAGCCAATTTTTGAGCACATGAATACTGGATTCTGAGATTTAAAATTTTATATATATTTTATTTAAACAGCAACATGTTAATAGTGATTAGGTTTAATAGACTTCTCTAGAGATTGTTCTAATTTATCCTTTTCAGTTATGAAGATGTTTTTACATTGAGCATATATTATTTGGGAGTCACTAAAATAGCTGAAACATATTTGTCATTTCTCAGGGGAAAATCATCTGGGGTTACATGCTTAAGGAATTTATGGTGTTTCTTTGAATACAACTTCTAATTGTCATGCATGCATTATTTCATGTAATTATCATAGGTCAATACCACTTAGTTTTTAAAGAATAAGGTTTATTGGTGTGACTTCCTCAAGGACATATCATTTTAAGTAAATAGGATGTCATAGCCCTTTAACCATAAAAGAAAGGAAAGAAATAAAGTGATGAAACAGATTCATTCTTGACAAATCTTTGAATGAAGGTTGATTATATTTGCAAAAGAAACTTGTGACTCTGATCAATTTTATGAATTTAATTATCTTCGTTCCCTCAAAGCAGAAAAGATAATAATAATCACATTTGAAGTGGAAGAGTCATGGCTGACAGGACACATAAGCTATTTAGAAAATAATTTAAGTGAAGTTGAAACCAGTCAGAGCGCACAGCTATTATTCTATTCACCACAGAGTTTTTCAGTCATGATTAATTGTGGAGGAAAATGTTTGAAGAATATATCCTTTGAAAAAGTGACAGAGGTGAATGAACTCAAAAGAGAGCTTAAGATGATTCATATTATTGGAATATAAAATTCTTATGATCCTCAAAGACAGAGTCTGATTCATTTCAAAAAGGTCATCACTCCTGCAGCTGCCTTTTCCTTGCTTGATTCATAAATAGTACAGGCACGGACTGCACACTTCATGAGGCATTAACTGTGTTGTGTTCAGGTATTTTTTGTGGTTCCAGAAGTAATTTCTTATCTGCTTAAAATGTCTCATACTGAATGTTTAGCTGCTTGGTTAAGCAAAAAATTGATTTTAGATTCATTCCAACTTCACGAGATATTAAATAGAAAGAGGGAATGACCCTGAAGTCCATTCTTTTCCTCCTGCCTACAGGTATAGCCAGGACTCATGGTTAGGACTCAGGTTATTCAAAGAAATATTTACTTACCTGAAAATTTGCTCAAAAATTCAAATAGGATTATATAATGTTATTAGAAACAGGGAAAAGTAAAATAAAAATCAATTTACATAGCTAATTCAGAGTCTATCCTGTAAAATGAAGAAACATTTAGGTAGTAGTAGTTAATTTGCAGAAAAGTGAATACAAAGGTCATAGTCCTGAGGTATTTAATATTACACTCTAAATATTATAGTGCCATCAGCATCTTAGAACTTGCAATATCATACTATATCTACTATGATCATATTGTTATCTTTTCTGCTTATAGAATGCAGATAATTAAAATTCAAGTGTGACACACATGCCTATATACACACAATAAATAAGTATAATAAAAATTCTCAAAGGTCACATACAGGATGATCAGAGTGGGAGAGCTAAAGATAGTAACAAGCATTTCCTCCATATTTTGAAAAGAGGAATAAAGTGATACTGTCCAGGTCATAAGGATAGCTATATGAATTGATCTGTAATAAGTAAAAGTGTCTTTAATAATAAAAATGCCTTTCCTTTCCCTTCAGCAATCTGTTGCAGCTACTGCTCTATTGCACCCTTCTTCACAGTCAAATTTTTTAACAGAGTTGTTCCCTGTTACATCCAATGTTTCATCTCTTACCCTTTCCTTGCTACACCACCCATCTGTCATTGGAGTCTCTCTTCCTAAATCCTTGATAAGACTTCAATGACTTCTTTTATTAGATCTATTTGTTTTATACTAGTAAACCATAACAGATAAAATACAGTATTCAAGAATTTAACATCTAGAAAGTAGATAGTGAGGAATGCTGGTCCAAAAGGCATAGGAAGTTGAATAAAGGTCGTGGGTAGCAGCTTCCCAGTACAATAAATCATTGTTACCCTAAAGCTACAGAAATGTTCTGATAATATGGTTTCAGGAAGATGTGGTATGCTTATATATTTCTATATTCCCTCTACTTCATGTTGTCAGAAGCCTTAAGAATCATTCATATCTAACAACTCACATTATCCAAATACAGAATCTAGGGAATTGATCAACAATAAAACCTAAACTAGAGAAAGTTTTCACAAAAATGTGAATTTCAAAAACCGTTTTTGGAACCAGGAGGTGAGAGTAGGTGGGTGGGTAAGGGAGCACCCTCATAGAAGCAGGGGAGGGGGGATGGGATGGAGGTTTCCAGAGGGGAAACCACCCGGAAAGGGGATAATATTTGAAATGTAAATAAATAGAATATGCAATAAAAAAGAGTTTTCACCCGTGTCTTGCTCCATCTCACATGAAAATGTTTCACTGAATTTAGATGCCTCATTCTTACAATAAATTTTGGGAAAGATGATTTGTCTGTCTGTGTACATCATTAAAGGATTAACAGACTTCAATTCAACGATCAAGGAAAAATATCTCTGATTTTAAGTGTTCTGTCAAAAGGAAAAGAGTCCATCAATTTACCTAAATTATTTGAGACAAATAAATTGAGTGTTTAAGATTGTGTGTGTGCATGCATGTGCTTGTGTGTGTGTGTTGACTCTTATAAAGGTTCATAAGTCAAATATTTTCTTGTGAAAACTAAGAAAACCTTCCCATGAAAAATATGCACTATTACCCTAATAAAGCACATTTGAAAGGAAAGAATGACTGTTTTAGCTTGTTTCTTGGGTCCATTTGCTTGGAAAATCTATTTCCAGCTCTTTACTCTGAGGTATCTGAGTATTAATTATTATCTGACCTCCTGCCACATAATAATCAAAACACTAAATGTACAGAACAAAGAAAGAATATTAAAAGGTGCAAGGGGAAAAGGCCAGGTAACATATAAAGGTAGACTTATCAGAATTATACCTGACTTCTCAAGAGAGACTCTAAAAGCCAGAAGGGCCTTGCAGACCCTAAAAGACCACATATGCCTGTCCAGACTACTATACCCAGAAATAGTTTCAATCAACATAGGTAATGAAAACAAGGGATTCCATTACAAAACCAAATTTCAATAATATCCACAAATCTAGCCTTACAGAAGATAACTAGAAGAAAATCTCCAACCCAAGGAGATTAACTACACCCAAGAAAACACAGGAAATAAATAACCACATACCAGCAAAAGAAGAGAAACACACACATATACCACCACCACCACCACCACCACCACCAGCAGCACCACCACAACCACCATGACCAACAACAACAACATCAGAAAGGCAAGATTTAACATTCATTGGTCTTTAATATCTCTCAACATGAGTGGACTTAATTCCTCAATAAAAAGGCACAGAGTATAAGAATGGATGCTGAAACAGGATCCATCATTCTGCTGCATACAAAAACCCACATCTCAAAATCAAAGATAGACATTATCTCAGATAACTCATAGAAAAGAGCTGGAAAGTTTTTTTTCAAGCAAATGAACCCAAGAAGCAAGCTGGAATAGTCATTCTAGTATTTAATAAAACAGGCTTCCAACCAAAATTAATCAAAAAAGATGGAGGACATTTCATACTAATCAAAGGAAAAATCCACCAAGATGAAGTCTCAATTCTGAATATCTATGCCCCAGATACAAGGACACTCACATTTGTAAGAAACATTACTAAAGCTTAAATCACACACTGAACTCCACACACTAATAGTGGGAGAATTCAACACCCCACTCTCACTAATGAACAGGTCATCCAGACAGAAGATAGAAACTTAAACATAGAAATAATGGAACTAACAGACAATATGACTTAAATGGACATAACAAATGCCTACAGAACGTTTCACCCAAACACAAAGGAATATATTTTCTTCTCAGCACCTCAAGAAGCCTTCTCCAAAATTGACCATATTCTCAGACATGTAGCAGGTCTCAAGAAATACAAGAAAATTGAAATAATACCCTGCACCCTGTATCTTATCAGACCACAATGGATTAAAGCTGGACTTCAACAACAATAGAAACAAAAGAAAGTCTACAAATTCATGGAAGCTGAACAACTCTCTGCTCAATGAAGAAATAAAAAAGAAGTTAAAGACTTTCTAGACTTCAATGTAAAGGAAGGCACAACATACCCAAACTTATGGGACACAATGAAAGGAGTGCTAAGAGGAAAGAAAGTTCATAGCACTAAGAGCCTTTATACAGAAACTGGAGAGATCTCATAGTAACAACTTAACAGCACACCTGAAAGATCTAGATTAAAAATCCATGCAGAGTAGATGGCAGGAAATAATAAAACTCAGGGCTAAAATCAATAAAATAGAAACAAAGAACATTACAAAGAATCACTGGAACAAAGAGTTGGTTTGTAGAGACAATCAACAAGATAGAAAGATCCTTAGTCTAACTAAAAGACAGAGAAAGAATATCCAAATTAACAAAATCAGAAGTGAAAAGGGATACATAACAACATATAACAAGGAAATCCAAAGAATCATTTAGGTCTTACTTCAAAAATCTGTACTCCACAAAACTGGAAAATCTAAATGAAGTATTGGAAAATCTAAATGAAGTAGACAATTTCCTTGATACACACCACTGACTAAATCTAAATCAAGATCAGGTAAAAAATCCAAATAGACCTATAACACCTAAGGAAATAGACACAGTCATTAAACGGCTGCCAACAACAACAACAACAACAAAAAGCTCACAACCAGATGGTTTTGTTTTGGTACAGAATTCAACCAGACTTTCAAAGAAGAGGTTATACCAATACTCTTCAAAGTATTCCCCAAAATAGAAACAGAAGGAATACTGCTAAATTCATTTTAGGAAGCCACAGTCACCCTAATACCTAATCACATGAAGGCTCATCCAAAAAAAAGATCTTTCTTATGAAGATTTATGTAAAATTACTCAATAAAATACTTGCTAAACAAATCCAAGAATACATTAAACCATCTACCATGATCAAGTAGGCTTCATACCAGAGATGCAGAGATGGTTTAATATATGAATGTGCATCAATGTAATCCACCATATGAACGAAAGAAAAAAACACATGATCATCTCATTAGATACTGAAAAAGCCTTTGACAAAATCCAACATCCCTTCATGATAGAAGTCCTAGAGAGATCATGGATACAAGGCACATACATAAACATAATAAAGGCAGTATACAGCAACCCAATAGCCAACATCAAATTAAACAGAGAGAAACTTAAAGCAATTCCACTAAAATCAGGGACAAGACAAGGCTGTCCACTCTCTCCATATTTATTCAGTATAATATATTTGAAGTTCTACTAGAATGAGAAGAAAACAAAAGGAGATTAAGGCAATACAAATTGGAAAAGAAGAAGTCAAAGGATCACTGTTAGCAGATGATATGACAGTATACATAAGTGACCATAAAAACTACCAGGGAACTCCTAAAATTGATAAACACCTTCATCAAAGTGAGTGGATACAAAAGTAACTAAAAATATCACTAGTCCTCCTATATATGAATGATAAACATGATGAGAAAGAAATTATGGAAACAATACCCATCTAATAGCCACAAACAATGTTAAATATCTTGGTGTAACTCTAACCAAGCAAGTGAAAGATCTGTATGACAAGAACAAAATAATACTCAACTTCATGTGGAGAAAAAAAACAGGATATCTAAATCAGTCATGTACAGTAAACAAACTTCTGGAAGTATCATCCCTGATTTCAAGATGTACTACAGAGTAATAGTAATAAAAATCACATGGGACTGGCATAAAAAATAGATAAGTTTATCAATGAAATTGAACCAAAGAACCAGAAGTAAATTCACATACCTATGGATACTTGATTTTTGACAAAGAAGCCAAGACTATAAAATGGGGATAAAAGCATCTTCAACAAATGGTACTGGTCTAACTGGATGACTGCCTGTTGAAGAATGCGTATTACCCTGCACAAAAGTCAAATCCAGCTAGATCAAAGACTTCAACATAAAACCGGATACATTAAATCTGATAGAAGAGAAAGGAGGAAATAGCCTTGAGCACATTGGCACAGGAGACAATTTCCTGAACAGAACACCAACAGCTCAGGCAGTAAGATCAACAACTAATAAATGGGACCTCATGAAACTAAAAAGCTTCTAAGGCAAGGGATGCTTTCAATAGGACAAAACAGAAGCCTGAAGAATGGAAAAATATTTTCACCAACTCCACATCTGATGGAGGGCTGACATCCAAAATATATAAGAACTAAAGAAACTAGACATCAACATACCAAATAACCCAATTGAAAATGAGATACAGAGCTAAACAAAGAATTTTAACAGGGGAATCTCTAATGGCCAAGAAGTCTTAAAGAAGTGTTAAACATCCTTAGCCATCAGGGAAATGCAAATCAAAATTATTCTGAGATTCCATCTTAAACCTATCAGAATGTCTAAGCTCAAAAACTCAAGCAACAGCTCATGGTGGTGAGGATGTGGAGCAAGGGGAATACTCCTCTATTGCTCATGGAAATGCAAATTCAGAAGTCAATTTGGCAGTTTCTCAGCAAAACTGAAGTACATCTACCTCAAGGTCCACTCCTGGGCATATTTACCCAAAAGATGCTCCACCATACCACAAGGACACTTGCTCAACTATATTCATAGCAGCTTGTTTCTAATAACAAGAAACTGGAAACAACCCAGCTGTCCCTCAACTGAAGAATGGATAAAGAAATATGGTGCATTTACACAATGGAGCACTACTTAGCCATTTAAAAACAATGACATCATGAAAATTGTAGGCAAATGGATGGAACTAGAAAGGATTATCCTGGGTGAGGTAACCTAGATCCAGTCAGACAAACATGATATGTACTCACTTATAAGTGGATATTAGTCAAAAATATAGGATAACTAAGATATAAACCATAGACCTGAAGAAGCTAAGTAACAAGGAAGACACAAAGGGAGACTCTTGAGTCTCACTGAGATGGGGAAATGGATTAGACATCAGAGGTGGATGGGAGGAGGGGTTTGGGTGGAAACAGAAAAGATGAAGTAGGGGGGGCATGGAGGGAGAGAGTACTGAGAAAGATAATTGGATGGAGAGCATCTCTCATCCAAGCTAGAAACCTAGGACTGTGATAAGTCCCAGGAATCTATGAAGGTGACCTTAGCTAAGACTCCAAGCAAATGGGAATATGGAATCTGAACTGAACAACTTCTGTAACCAGGCAAGACTTTGAATGTAGGGATTGTGACACCAAGCCAGCTATGAAACCTTAAACCCACAATTTTATCCTCCCTACAAGATGTGCAGAGGTAAAAGGTGGAGCAAAAATGGACAGAAGTGCCAACTAATGCTTGGATCATCTTGAAAACCATGCTCATGAAAGGGATCCCACTCTTGAACCTATTAATGATATTCTGATATACATGCAGACAGGAGACTAGCACAAATGTCATCTGAGAGGCTTCACCCAGCAACTGATGGAAACAGATGCAGAGACCCACAAGCCGAACATTAGGCAGAGCTCAGGGAGTTTTAAGGATGGAGGGGGGTGCGGGCAGGAAGGATTGAAGCAGCCAGAGTGGTTGAGGACACCACAAAAACACTTACAGAATCAACTAACCTAGGCCCATAGGGATTCATAGAAATGAAACTGCCAACCAGAGAACATGCATGGGATGGAGCTATGGCCTCTGCACATATGTAATAGTTGTGCAGCTTGGTCTTCACGTAGGACTCCTAAAGCAGAAACAGAGGCTGACTATATTGCCTGCCTTTGGATCCTCGCCTTTGGATTCTTTTGACCTAACTAGGCTGCCTTGTCTAGCTTCAATAGAAGATGCACCTTGTCATACTGCAACTTGATATGCCAAGTCTGGTTGATATCCATGGGAGACTTTCCCTTTTCTGAGGAAAAAGAGAGGAGGGAAGGTAGGGAAGAGGGAAGGACTGAGAGGACAGGAGGGAGGGGAAGATGCAACAATAATTGGGATGTAATATAAATAAAAACCAAGAGAAAAAAGAAAAAGCTTAGATCCAATTAGACAGCTGTTGGTTGCCACTGATGTGTAACCTATTGCTGAGCAGATGCCTATTGCTGAAGAGATTGCATACCTTAGGACACAGGACTTGGATGATTCAAGTTGGATCTGACTTGAAAGCCTCTTTCCTGCAATCTAGCTTCCATGATTCCAAAAAATGCCGTTCAAGCTGCAAAGTGTGTGTATTGGGGGTGGGGGAAAATGAAACAGTTATCTAATCATTTTGTAAAGGTCACAGATGTTAGTACCATCTCAACTGATGTTGGGTTCCAGTACATGTTTGGGAAGAGTTAATCAAACCATAACACTTACCAAATACTGATAATAATATTAAAGGGAAAAATAAAATATTTGATAGTTGATTTTTGTATCTATCTTTATTTTAATCACCATATCAAAATAAAAGTTGGACACAGCACTTTATATCTGTTAAAAATGTTTGAAGTATACCATTAATAATTTTTATATAATCATATATGTATATATTATATGTTATGTACAGAGACAATTTACTTATATGTATGTATGTGTATAATTGACGCTTGCTTACTTAGTCCTTTACTGAGCACTTGACAAAGAGTAACTGTAAAAGAACAAGAGTCATTACTTACACTAATCTCTGTCATTAAGCTTCTGGCACTGCTAGGAAAGTAAAATTGCTAAAAAATAAAAAATAAAGTTATTGCTTCTGCTCCCTACTCAAATATTTTGTTCTTTATTTATGTTAAAACCAGTATCTATTTATGTGTAAATCATAGCTTTAAATACGAGAGGTTTTCTGTAGGCAAGAATTGCAGTGTGGTGGGATTAGTCACATGACTCATTGAATTGTTTTATCATGATTGATGATTTCTCGTTAATATATTATGTTAACATTAGCATTGTAATAAGATATTAATTATTCCTAAATTACAGAATGCAGAATATGTATTTCATTGAATAGATGAAAATATAATACTTAGTATATATGTGTATATGTATAGTGTGTATGTTTTCAAACTTTAAATTTGAACCTAGAGACGTAAATGGTTTCTTTAATTTTGTCAACTTAAAACAACTGGTTTTTTACATTTACTTAAAACAAGGTAGTGCATTACACTGTGTTAGGAAAAATCAAAGGAAATAATCATTTCTTTGCAGAAATCAATAGTACAACTTGCAAAATTGGTTTGCAGAGACTATAACTAAAACTAAGCAAGATCTGGCACTTGCTGGTGTGATTGTGAAACTGACGGGGAGTTGGGAAAAACTCAGGAAAATGAACAGCAAGGTTCAGGATTAAGGAGGGCAAACAGTTACAAATGAAAGGATAGGCTGGTGTATTATGCACCCCAATCCCCAGTTGAATTACAGTGTGTCAAATACCATGAGACCCTGTCTGGAGTTTAGCACCCTGACTGTGGATTGCATGTGAAAATCAATGCTGAACCAAATCAAAGGCTTAAAGCAGAACTCGGCAAGTGCCAGACTATCGGAGTATCTGCATGCTATCAGCACCACAGGTTCCTTCTAGCTTTGCCATCTTTAGAATGTAACCCTTATTCCCTTATTCGTATGATCTACAAAAGACTGCTAGATCTTTTGTCCTTTCAAATCTCAGGAAGAAAAGAGAAACCAGGAAGGGTGAAGCAGTGCATCTACAGTGAGTCAGTTCCCTTTAAAAAGCCTTCCCAGAAAGCCTACGTACATAGTAATAAAATGTACATACTGTTCACTACAACCTTGTCTTGTTAGTACCCTAGGGGTAGCTGTAATGCCTTTTATATAACCTTGATATAAAAAACTGTAAGTTTTATAATCTAAGCAAGTGATTGTGGTGGGCTCACAGAAAGTACCCAAATGATATCAACAAAATCAGCATTATACATAAGTATTACCATTCATTTTAAATTTCAGCTACTCACTGGGTACAAGCACACAAAAATCAAAGCATTTCTTATTTTTCCTTTTTAAATCTGTGTTAGATTGATTTACTTAGGGATCAAAGTTAATGTGGTCTCCATTAGCAATATTTTTCCCCTCATACTGAAACTCCAGTGCTGGCCATGGAGGAAACAGAAGCAAATCTGAGGGAATCTGGGACTTGAAAGGTGCTTGATGTTTCCTTAACTCTTGTCTCTTCCTCAAGAAAACACACCCAAACCAGGAGATGATGCATATGGAATACAGTCCAGGAACTTCCAGCCAATGCCAAAGCCACATAAAAGAGCCTACTTGAGGTAAACCAAAGTGTCTAGTGACCTGCCTTCCTTCCCTTCCCTTCCCTTCCCTTCCCTTCCCTTCCTTCCCTTCCCTTCCCTTCCCTTCCCTCCCCTCCCCTCCCCCCTCCCCTCCCCTCCCCTCCCCTCCCCTCCCCTCCCCCTCCCCTCCCCTCCCCTCCCCTCCCCTCCCCTCCCCTCCCCTTCCTTCCCTTCCTTCCCTTCCTTCCCTTCCCTTCCCTAAGTTTGGGTCCTTTACTGGTTGGCCATTCCCTTAGTCTCTGCTCCATACATTGTCCCTCCATTTCTTGTAGACAGGATAAATTTTTGAGTTTAAAGTTTTTTTTTTTTTTTGAGTTGAAAGTTTTATGGGTGGATTAGTGTACTTATTGTTCCACTGGGGCTCCTGCCTGGCTACAGGAAGTGGCCTCTTTAAGTTCCATATCCCCAGTGCTATGAGTCACAGCCAAGGTCACCCCCATTGATTCTTGGGAGCCTCTCTTATCGAAGGTCTCTGGCACTTACTTGAGATGCCACCTACCCCCCACTCCTGCCAGCCAGTAAGTGTAGCAAAAAGGGCTTTCTAGATTGTAGATGATAACTAAAATGATCTATAAACTAACAAGAAAAAAAGATCGGTTTCTTTCCACTACTGTATACCACAGTTTTAAATAATAACAGAGCATTAGGTTGTTTTGAGATCTCAGCAACCACTGAGTAAAAAACAAGTCTCAATATAAACTATTCTCCTCGAGAATCTTTTGTGTATGTGCATATTTGTATGTGTTCATGTGTGTGTGGTTGCACATTTGTGTGCAGGTAGTGAATGTGTTTGCATGCGTGCACAAGTGCATGTAGGACCCAGAGATCAATTTTAGTGTACATTCTTGGAGTTGTCCACCTTGTTTTCCTAGACAGAAAATCTCTTTTTTTGTCTCAGATTCACAAATTAGGCTAAGCTTACTGAGATGTGAGGTTCAGAGATCTGCCTGTCTCTGCAAGATTTGCTCTCCCCACTGCTAAGATGCTACACATCAACCTCTGAGCATTAAGAATACTTCTATCATTTCTACTACTAACTATTGTAATGAAAAAGAGAATTATTAGAAATATTACAGTTTTCTGACTTGAGAATAATTTTTATAATTGGCCTTCACTGAGAAAAAAAGACAATTTTAGAAAATGTTATGCAAAGAAAATTATTCAATACCCAACATTTTTTCCTTTGTAACAACTTTTGTATGGGCATTGTTGTTTGTTTACATGTTTATCTAGTAAAGAACTGTAAAGTGCTATTAATGTATAAAAACTTATTGTCAAGATAAGGGATTTTATGGTTTCTAAACTTATTCTGTATTGAAATTTTACTTTGATATTATATGCTCATGCCTATATTCACATGTATATATGTGGACCCACACAAACACAAAAAAATGATAGTTTGAGAATATATTTCACTTGCCTTACATGCATATAGAGCTAGCTAGCTAAGTTTTGATTCCAACACTGATAAAAGGCCAATGAATACTTTTTCATCTTATTAGTTTATGTCAACATTTTTTATAGAATACACACACATATGAGTTACAACATAAGTATACTACAAAGTGCTGTATTATGAGGAACACAAAAATAAGCTCTCATACAGATGGACAGGCCAAGACAATGTTATTAGCAATATATAGTTAAGTTCATGTACTCAAGTTAAACCTCTTGTGTAATTTCAGCACAATTGTGATCAATTGCTCTGCCTCAGTCTTTCCCTCATATATTGCTGAGTTTACAATATGAGATAACTTCTGTGATGATCTTAGTACTGTACTCAGCATACATCAAGCACTGAAGATGTTATCAAAGACACGAGTGTTAAAATTCAAATTTACTTTACCTATTTAAAGTAGTTAAAATTTATTGCTTTTTTATTGGATTGCTAATGTAAAGTAGTCAACTTCCATCAGAACCTTAGTTCCTTCTAACAATTCCCTCTGTCTCCTTATGTTCAAAACATCATTATGAACTTTGCCATGCCTATTTTGGCTAATTAAAATAGCACGATTATATGATTCATACTAAGTTTTACAGAAAGAATAATGATTTCATACAATCTCACCTGTATTGTGAGAATTAAATTTGCTCCACAACTTCACTGGTAATTGATATTGCTAAATTCAAATATTTCTTCTAATCTGGTAGTTATGTTTTGGTAATATTGGAATCTATATCTTCATTCACCTTTCTAGTAAATTTAATTTGACAACTTTTATAAACTTTTTATCTGTTTATTTCATCTTTTAAAGTTATTGTTAATAATGTTAATAATTTTTTTACTGCTTTTCCTATTGGATTTGTATTATTGTTAATCTATTTATAAAGGGTCTTTGCATATTGTAAACACTAGTCCTTTCATGGACTATATATGCTTAAAATCTCATCTCCTCTGTGCCCTTCCTGTCTATAGTAGTGATGACTTGATAAGATTTTAAATTTCAGTTCACCCTTACATTCAATTATTTATTGTTTAAGGTCAATAAATATTTCCCTAACTAATCTAGAGCCATAAAAATATTTTTGTATATTTTATTTCTGGACACATTATCATTGATTTTTTACATTTAGATTATTATATATCTAATATGTATATTTAGGAAGACTTTTATGTTTTAGGTTATTATACATCTAAAAACATTCATATTATAGCTTTAGGAAGAGATTGCTGTTTCATTTTATGTAGATTATTACCTCTTTGCCTCAGACACACTTACTGAAAGAAAGGACTACTGCTTTTCCTTCCCACTATTTGTTTACCAATCAAGGGTAAAATTGTGCTTGATATATATCTGATTTTTTTTAAAACTTAGTTCCTTTGTTTATTTATCTATATAAGTGCCAAATATAGTAATTATTATAGTCTTATCTAACGGTATAAATATTTTCCTTCTTTACCAATATCCTTCAAGACACTTTAGTCTAGTTTTTGCACATATAATCCCATATAGATTTTAGAATATTACTGTCAAATTCTGCAAGAAAATTTGTTTGTTTGGGTTTTTTGAATTTTATTGAATCTATGAAGCAATTTGGAAACATTAGTATTTATGTGTTTATAGACAACCATAAATACATTTAATTTATATATGTGTCTTTTAATGTTTTGCTTTGATTAAACAGAGGTTTTGCTTCAGATTAAATTTATTTTTAAACACTATATACTTTTATAATATTATGAAATGATTCATTTGTGTTTTTCTATATGGTGAGCATGTTTATGAGTGTGCAAAACATGTTGAGGGCCTGAGGTTAGACTTGGGTATGATTTTTTCAGGTGCCATCTAACCTGGTTTTTTTGAAACATCAAGTAGGCTAGGTTTAGCGGCCAGTGAGTCCCAGAGATCTGCTTGTCTCTGCCCTTTCAGTTCTGGGTTGATAAATTCAGACTGTCATACCCAGCTTTGATTTATTGAGTTCTAGGGCAAACACTTTATTGACCAAGGTATTTCCTCAGTTCATCTTATGTTCTCCTTATGCTAATAAGAGAGTCACTTGGATATATAATCAATGAAACGATTTTCAGTGTTGATTACATACCCCAACAAATTTGTTAGATTTTCATAAATTATCTGTTGGGTTTTTTTATGTTTTTCTATACACATATATTGATATTATTTGTGAGGAACACTTAAACATTTTCCTTTTCAATTCATCTCAGATTGTCCTCAAATCCCCCTACCTTTCAGATAGTTTACAGTGTATTTGTACATTCTTACAAATGATACTGAAATTTTATGTAAGCATTTTATGAGGACATTATGAGAGAATGCACAGATCTCGATTTTATAAGGTTAATAAAATACTTCCATTTAAACACCGTGCAAATCAGTCTAAAAGATCATTCCTTACCCATCAAAAGCTTTCTCTACACCCCCTACATTCCTATGAAACTTCTAAAAAAATTTTTCAGTATTCTGGTTTCTAACACTATCTCCTCATTTTGTTTTTTAATACTTTATATAAACACTGTTTAAAACTTCTGCTTTGTCTCATTTTCTAATATCAACATGCATATTATACATAAATATTAATTTCCATTGACATAGTATTCTATTGTAATACATAACACCACATTGATGAATTTTTTGTAGTTTTCAGATTGGTATTAATAAACATAGCTGTAAAGAGAACTCTTATTTATACCTCTTTTAGAAATATTATGTGCTTTTGATCAATAAAGCCAAGAAAATGTAAATGTTAGATAGTAACCTAAGTCTTTTAAAAAACAAGTGATCTTTCAAAACAGTAAAAGTGTTATGAAATAATGACTATGAGCACAGCAGACATTATGTATCAAAACAATGTTGTCATTTATCTACAGAGAGTGAAATACCAACCAGGTCTAGCTGCGAGGCTTAGCAGCTACATTCATTCATGGTGGACAGGTAAAAAGAAAACCCGACATCAGAGTCGTCTTTACATAAATGTAGTTAGAAATAGAAAGATGCTAAAGAAGAGGGGGAAAAGTTCGAAACAGCAAATGAAATCTGAAGGGAAAGCCATGTTTATTTTTAAAAGAGATAAAAAGCAAGGCATTGAAAGTGTCAGGAAGATATTAATAAATTTTTTAACAGATGACATATTAGATATTTGAGACAGAAAACTATAATTATACACAGTTATAAATAATATATAAATAATTGTATAATAATAATGTACACTGGAAAATAGACACTTATTCTACACATATAATTTCAGATACATGAAAAATAAGTACTTCAAATTATGGCTTGCAAAATTTCTGTAATAACAAGAGAACATAAAAATATACATTATTATACACAGTCTTACAGCACAATATCCTGTAATTTTTGAAAAGCACAAGGTAGAGACATTAAAAATGATAAGGGCACATGCAATGATAGATTTTAAAGAATAGAATAGAATACATGCTATTATCTAGCTTTAATTTATCTGTGCATCATGTATTCGCATGATGATATAACATGCATTTCAATGCTCTACTTGAGGTTAGCTACTTTAGAAATTAACATTTTCTGCTTTGTGTGTTTACATGTTAATTTGTTGAGTAAAATCAACAGACTTCAAGTGTTAAAAAAGAGGCCTTTGAAAAAAAGAATTTCTCCTAACTGTAACTATTCTGTATCCTTTTCTGTACCCTGTTCTGTACCTTTTCTGTACCCTGTTCTGTACCCTGTTTCTGTACCCTTTTCTGTACCTGATCTAATATTTTCCTGTACCCTGTTCTGCTGTTTCACACCTATTCTTTTTATCTGCTGTTGTACCTGACTGGTTGTAATTAGGAGTTCATGTCTATCCCTGCCATGCATTTCACTTCCTAAGGTCTCAATGGTGATCAAATGACAGGAATGTGACCCATTCAAGTGTATAAAATATCACCTCTGTGACTCAGGCATATATCACTAAATGTTTACCTTTTCATGAATATTTTTGTTCCTTGTAATTATGTGACACTTGAGTCGTGCATTTTAATGAACTGTGAATAGCTGTGGTGATTTATAGGCATGGCAATTAGCTGCCATGACACTCTCACATTCTCACACTCTGTTATTTCAACCCCAGACATTCAATGACAGCAACTATGGATGCTTGAGCATTCTAAAGATAACTGCCATGAGGAATCACATCCTGTAGCTGCATATTTATTGGAGTTACTGAGTTTTATCTATAAAATTGTTTTCTTTGTACTATCTAAAAAATTATGTAGTTCTCTTCATATCTAGAGGACACAATATCAAACAGACCACCTGGTCCTCTGCTCTTTAAAATACTTGCCCATACTTTCCCATGATGTTCAGTGAGTATTAATTGTAGAGGTTGTGTGGATGATATAACATTGATGCTGAGTATTTCGTAGTCTGTATTATCTCTGTTTTGACCCAGTTGCTTATTTTGAAGTGGTCTTGATCTGTTACAAAAAGAAGCATCTTTTGATGACGGATGAAAGCTACGCCATTCATTTTTATAGCTCTTTTGGGTCCATGTTACCTTCATTCTGGGTGCAACGAGAATAAACATTAAAATCATAGGTCCTGCCATCACATTATTTATGTTTTAGATCTGGACTTACTATTAATTACTATGCTGTGCAACATTGCAAGTTCCTTGGCTTGGTCATTTGCTGCATTTTTCTTTCTACTTCTTGAAATAGTGGTTAACAGTGTCCATCATATTGGGTTACGATGAGGACAAGAAAAGACATTATATGTTTAACACTGAGAACAATGCCAAAATGTGAAAAGAACTGGATGACATTTGAAATTATCACTGCTCAGTGGTATTTCTTCCACAGGTTTAATCAAAACTCAGAAAAACTGTATTGAAAGCTTCCTTACTCAGTTCAGTAGCAATATCTCTAAGAATCTCTCTTTTGCATCATAGTGAGAGATTGATACACTTGATTAAATAAATGTTGGCCAGGAGACACTATTTTCTGACACAGCTTACCAATCATTTGATACAATAAGTGTTTATGGAAATGCTTCAAAACTGTTTCTTTCCTCAACACAATGAGAATCTAGGCTCAAAGAATGGCCTTCAATCTCCCAAGCACACAGGCTTTTATTCCTCAGTGTCTCTGTGTCTCCTGCTCTTGTAATATGATGCACTCCATCTTTTTCAATCTAGAAGTAAATGCTACTTATCCTTTAAGACACTAAACTCCTCCAAGAAATCCTTGCCAATACTTGGCTACCCATATTTCAATCTACCAACCAGCCCAATAGTAAACTGAGTAAGCTAAGCTGTCACTGCCCTCGTTCTGGATGGCTATGTGCCCCCTTGTCATTACACATATTCACTATCTGTCATTTTATTTTCTTGTCGCCTTCCTTCCTCAGCCATACTGATTATTTCATACAAGAACTGTAACTTTCCTCTTTATCCTCTGTATCTGTACCAAGAGTGTCATAGAGCAAGGTAGAAGTTTCAAGAAACATTTGTGAATAAATGAACAAACATATCTGCAAGCGCAACATCCTTTCATCATCTTGAAATGTGTGCTGTGGAGCAAACAGAAGAAGGCTAAAAAAAATGATCAGTAAGCTAAGGAATGAACAATCTCAATTAGAACAACAGGACACACATGCATACAAATGTGTGAAAGGCAGTGTATCAGCAATTGCTGCAATAAACTATGCCATAAAACAACTTCATAATCTTAATGATCTGAAATAGCAAATCATTTTTCCACTCTGAGTATTTTTGCTGTCTTACTCAGCTTTGGGCTTGGTTCTAGGCTGCAGGCTGGCTGCGTGTTTCCTTCTTAGCAGTTCACTAGGACAACTTCTTCATGGTTCATCATTGGAACAAAATAGGCAAGCCAATCATAGCCATTTAGCTTTCTGCTCACCTTCCCACTGGTAAGGGTATGGCACATACAATGAAGAATCAGCACCAAAGGAAAGGGAGTAGGCTGCCCCACCGTGGGGATTGGTAGAAGTGAACTTGGGTTAATGCTTAGATTATCACACAGTACAGCCCACTATCCGTTTAAAAGTGCTAGAGATGCCACTAGGTTCCTTGATGGTTCATTTGTTCTCAACGAGTAAAGACTTCAATGAAAAAGAGTAGTTTGAGAAAAGTTTTCAAATAAAACAATTCCCTAGCCATTCAATAGAAAATAAGAGGAGTGGCTTGGCTAAAAAAAAGAAACTCAGTAAAATTCCAGAGAGTAAAAATAAGACAGGTGACAACAAAGTAGGACACAGATGCAGTCCACCTGTATGCTAAAGAAGAAGATGCATATGCCTAAAAGGAGTCAAAAGCCAGCCATTTGTCTTTCAAGCACTTATTTAGTTAGTGGAGAGCTGAAGCAATTGGGTGGCATGACTTTTTTTCTTCTTTTCAAAATTTTTTCTTTATTTCATTTATATTTATTTTTTATTGGATATTTTATTTATTTACATTTCAGATGTTATCTCTTTCCCCATTCCCTTCCCAGAAACCCCCATCCCCTTCCCCCCTCTTCCTGCTTCTATGAGGTTGTGCCCCCACCCACCCACCCACATCCCAACTCCCCACCCTCGAATTCCCCCACACTGGGAATCCAGCCTTCACGGGACCAAGGACCTCTACTCCCACCTACGCCCTACAAGACCATCCTCCCTACAAATACAACTGGAGCCATAGGTCCCTCCCTATGTGCTCCCAGCTGGTGGTTTAGACTCTGGGAGCTCTGGTTAGTTGTATTGTTGTTCTCCTCATGGGGCTGCAAACCCCTTCAACTCCTTCAGTCTTCTTCTCTAACTTTTCCATTGGAACCCCGTGATCAGTTTCGATGGTTAGCTGTGAGCATCTGCCTCTGTATATGCCAGGTGCTGGCAGACCTCTAAGGACACAGTTATATCAGACTCCCTGTCAGCATGCACTTCCTGACATCCACATCAGCGTCTTACCTTTGGTAACTGCACATGGGATGGATATCTATGGTGGGTCACTCTCTGGACCCACCTTCAGTTTTCTGAAGCATCTCCTTCAGTTTCTGTTCAACACTTTGTCTCCATATCTGCTCCTGTGAGTATTTTTGTTACTCTTTCTAAGAAGGACCAAAGCACCTATACTTGGTCTTCCTTCTTCATGAGCTTCATGTAGTCTGTGAGTTGTATCTTGGTATTGCAAGCTTTTGGACTAATATCCACTTATCAGTGAGTGCATACCATGTTGTTCTTTTGTAATTGGGTTACCCTCACTAAGGATGATATTTTCTATTTCCATCCATAGAAGCAACCTAAGAATGTTCAATATCCTTAGTCATCAGGAAATCCAAATCAAAAAACAACCCTGAGATTCCACCTCACACCAGTCAGAATGGCTAAGATCAAAAACTCAGGTGATAGCAAATGCTAGGAAGGATGTGGAGAAAGAGGAACACTCCTCCATTGCTGATGGAATTGCAAGATGGTGCAACTACTCTGGAATGCAGTCTGGTGGTTCCTCAGAAAATTGAACATAGCATTACCTGAGGACCCAGCTATACCATTCCTGGCATATACCCAGAAGATGCTCCAACACATAACAAGGACACATGTTCCACTATGTTTATGGCAGCCTTGTTTATAATAGCCAGAAGCTGGAAACAACCCAGTTGTCTTTCAACAGAGGAATGGATACAGAAAAGATGGTACATTTACACAATGGAGTATTGCTCAGCTATTAAAAACAATGAATTTGAGAAATTCTTAGGGTGGTATGACTTTTGACTCAACTTCTTTTCTCATTTTTTTTTTTCCTGCACACAGCTTATCTGACCCAAAATAACAATCAGAATTCCCAATTGTAAGTAGAAGACTCTCTGGATGGCTTAAACATAACACAGTGACAAAGAAAGTTGCTAAAATAAGGAAATGGAAAGAATCAGGGAGCCGTGGACAGAGTCTCATTTCTCCCTGTAGATTTCACAAGAGATTCTGGGACAACTTACAAAAACGGAGCTCATTCAGTGCCAAAAGTGGTGGGATAGCTCAATGGTGAGATGCTGAATGACAGCGTGTTCTATGCCCGTGACGCTAGGTTCAATCCAAAGCCAGAGAGGTAGATGAAGTCATGCCATCAGCACTAAGCCACTGTGGAACACTGAGACATATGTATTAGTGCCTCTTTGTTCTCTTACAGCTTTGCAGCAGTCTGTGCATCTTCAACTGTTGTTTAACTGTAAAATGTAGTCTGAGTAGTGCCGCTCCATGCCCCTGCTCGGGATCAACCTCAACATTGAGGTGAGGGAGTCTAATTGGTTGATCTGAAGTCACCATCCATATCCTGGCTACTAAGGCTGCTAGGAAAATACGTATAAGAGACTTATTAGTATTTTAAAGGTTAGTTATACCAAGAAGTAGGCTGTTTCCACTAATAAGGCTAAAAAAACAAATCCAAGAATTGACAGTAGATCAGATGCTGGCAGTCAAAGCAGAACCAGTGACTATTAAAATATATATATTGTGTGTGTGTGTGTGTGTGTGTGTGTGTGTGTGTGTGTGTGTAAAACAAAAAAGGCAACACCCTCCACTTCTGTTTTTCTTTACAAGACTCATACCAACTTCACACTTTCTTCCTCTGAAATCTCATAGGAATTTACTTCGGAATTACTTTTTTCACACTCATGTAGCTTTTTTTTAAACAACTTTTTAAAAAAAGATTTTATTTTATGATTGGGGATGGAGCAGAAAGGCTAACCAATAACAGGCCCAACTTGAGACCCAACCCATGGTCAAGCACCCATTCCTGACACTATTAACAATACTCTGTTATGCTTGCAGACAGGAGTTTAGCATAACTGTCCTCTGAGAGGCTCCACCCAGCAGCTGACTCCGAGAAATACAGAGATCCACAGCCAGTGGATGGAGCTTGGGGATTCTTATTGAACAGCTAAGGTCCCTGAAGGGTATAGGAATTCCACAGGAAGATCAACAGAATCAACTCACATCGATCATGGGGCTCTCAGTGTCTGAACCACCAACCAAAGAACATACACGGGCTGGACCTAGGCCTCCCCACTCATGTGTAGCAGATGTGCACCTTGGTCTTCATGTGGGTCCTCGAACAACTGGAGTAGGGCTATCCCAGATACTGTTGCCTGTATGTGGAATGTATTCTTCTAACTGGGCTCCCTTGTCTGGCCTCAGTGGGATAGGAAGCACCTAGCCTCACAGAGACTTAATGTGTCAGAGTTGGGGAATACCTAGGGACCCCCACCCACACAGGGAGAAGGGAGAGAGGATGGAGGAAGGATTGTGGGAGGGGCTGACTGGAAGGGGCAGTTGGTGAGATGTAAAATGAATACATAAAAAATGAAATTAAAAATAAAAAGAATTTTATTTTATGTATGAGTATAGCATCACAGTCCTCAGACACACCAGAAGAGGGCATCGGATCCCATTACAGATGGCTGTGAGCCACCATGCGGTTGCTGGGAGTTAAACTCAGGACCTCTGGAAGAGCAGTTATGGCTCATTACTGAAGCGCCATTTCTCCAGGCTCTCATGTAACTTAATGTCCAGATGCATTCATTCATCTGGAGTGTAAGCAGTGTGTGCAAACTGATCATAAATTGTATTTTAGTGTATCCAAATGTGATTTTAATATTTTGATTTCATTATTAATTTTCAATTGATTTTAATAAGTGTGATCGTTTGACTGAGATGCACCCCATAGGCTTAGGCATTTGAATACTTTGTCCTCACTTGGTAGTGCTGTTTGGGGAGGCTTGTGAGGTGCCGCCTTGCTGGAGGAAGGAAGTCACTAGGGATAGGCTTTAAGACTATAAAGACTATTTCTTGTCTTTCTGCTCCATACATATATTTAAAAATTTGCTGTCTCGTCTTCCTGCTCTTGCACCATGCCTGCGGGTTGCTGCCATGCTTCCTTACATTGAGTGACTCTCAGCCCTCTGGAGCCATAAGTCCAAATAAACTCTTTCTTCTGTAAGTTGCCTTGGTCATGCTGTTTTAATCACACTGACAGAAAAGTAACTAAGACAGTAGGCATGTGGAATAATGGGTGTCATTCTGACATTTTCACACATATGTCATAGTACTTTGCTCATATTTGCATGTCTCAATTCACAATAGGAATTTTACTTTTGATGTGATTTTTATTAACTGACTAATAAAAAGGAGTGAGCACTGAAGACATGAAAGTTACAAGCAACATAGGTCGTTCTAATAAAATGTTTTTAAATAGGAAGTCATAAAAGCCTAAAGTAGGTGTTGAAATGAGAGATAAGAGAGATCTGTTGAAAAGACAGATAGAGCCACCAAGTATGACTGCTCTGGTGCAAGTATGAGCAACTACTATGTGCATGTCTTCCCAAGACCTGGCCTTCAGTGATATTTCATCAGCACCTTAAATTAAACTGGCCATGGTAAGAATTTTACTAAGGCTATGAATCTAGAGTCTCTCTTGCCCTAGAAAAAGAGCTGTTAGGCATTTTACTCATTTATCATTGATTGAAGGAAAAAGAAATGCATTCTACATTCCTTTCATCCTGACAAACTAATATTTAGCAATTTAAATGTTATTGTACATATGCTATCTATATTTTGCACATGACTCTTTCCAATGTGGATTTTCAAATCAGAATAATGTAGCTAATGAGGAAATGGCATAATGTATAAAAAGAATAGAGAAGTTAATGTATGCATATATTTTAGCTTAGTTTAAAAAAAACAGCATATCTTCGAATGTCTGTCAAATGACAATTTAACAAAGTGTTAATTAGTTTTTGGAGATGGATGATGGTGGAGAAGATAAACAGCTAAGGGAATGTTCCCACTCCATCATCCCCACCCCTTCCATCCCACGTTACCCTACAACTTCCCCTTGTTCATGTGTACATTGTCACCTCTGAAGACTGAAACAATACTGTGAGTGGGCAAAGGACAAATGTGGCAGTATCCTTTCAAATGAACACTGGCAAGACACAATGGAAAA
Source organism: Mastomys natalensis (assembly GCA_021653895.1). NCBI lineage: Eukaryota > Metazoa > Chordata > Mammalia > Rodentia > Muridae > Mastomys > Mastomys natalensis. Next base: position 59,424 of record JAJTUV010002965.1, read on the forward strand.
CACCTCCCTTCAAGTAGAAAACAATGTGTGCATCTCCTTTGGAAATGTTTGATTCTAGCACAGCTTCATAACCTCCTCGTTCAGATGTTAATGAAATGCTTTCCAGGATCCACTCAGTAAAAAGCTTTACTGCTAAATGGTTGCATGGCATCAGCTGTGTTATTCTCCCAGGGTTGTGTGGACTCTGCTGCAATGTGTCCATCAAAGGGAACAATGCAGTCAGGTCTCCAAAGGGCTGCTTTGGCCAGTGTTAAGTGGAAGAATGACAGCATTTCCCTTTGTGCGATGAAGGACGTTTGCACTTAAAAGTCTTTAAGAACAGAAATACTGAGAACAGTGTCTGTAAAATGTTAAAGTTAAATGTGTGCTTTTTCTTTATTGCAAAGCATCTGGTTTCTGTAGAATGAATCTTGTTGATGCCAGTTTCAAGGTTGCTGTTCTTTGTGCTTTTAAACCAAGGTCAAAATGAGAGGCAGCTCAGAGGCCTTGAGATTGTCATTGACAAGGAAAATAGAAGCTTTATAGCTGTAGCACTAATTAATCACTTCAAGAAAAATAGAGAGGAAAACTATATGCATAAACACATGCATACATGTGATTAACCCTGTCGACAGCTAATTGAAATTTACTTTATGATCTTATGCATGTCTTCACATATAGCCAAACACATGATAGGTCTAAATATATGTTCTGGAGTTAGATGAACTTAGGGGAGCAATGTAGTTTCTTTGACAACATTGTTCTAAAATACTGTTGGAGGGAAGGGTGGCCTTCAAGAAATCTACACTGTCTGTCCTATTTCAGTTAAAATATGAATCTGAGGTGTAGCTCAGTGGTAGTGAACTTGCTTGGCATCTGCAAGACACTGGGTTCACTCTGTAATACAACAAAAATAACTTGAATTTTTATTGTCAATGGATCATCACATCTCATAAGTAACTTAAGAAACAAAATGCCTTTTCACAACATGTTTATCATTTTTGTATTTATTTTTAAAACTTATACACTATATATTTTATCATATCTGTTCCCATCCCCCAGCTCCCTTTAGATCTTTTTTTGCCTTCCTACCAACTCCACCTCATGTTCTTTCTCTCTCAAAACTAACCATAAAACAAACCAAAAAAGTCAGAGTCTGTTTTCCATTGGTTAACTTCTCCTGAGGATGGGCCTGCCCTAGATTGTTACTGCTGTACCTAGTGACATTCCTTTGCAGGAATGATTTTCCCTTTCTCAGCAGGTATCAACTGCCATTAGCTTCTAGGATAGGGGTAGGACTTTATATCTACTTTCCTAGCTCCGTGTTGGGATCTTGTCTGGCTTGAACTTGTGGAGGTCTTCTGCAGGCTGTGCACCACCACACATTAGAGAAGCTGCTTCTTGAAGTAGATGATAATCAACACAGAGGCCCACAACTGAGCAATGTGCAGGGTGAGAAAATTTGGAGCACTCCGTCCTTTTTTTTTTTTTTAAAGGGATGTCTTTATCAAACCCCTCTTCTCAATGCTTATGGATCTATGCAGAAGAGGAGCCAGAAAGATTATAAGAGCCAGAAGTGATGGATGATTCCAAGAAAACAGCACGTATCCAACACAATAGGACTGATACTCATATGAACGTGTTTACCTTGAAATGCAAAATACAACATCAAGATGTCAGACCTAGAAAACAGTGCTCAAGTGTTTAAACTCAGGCCGTGTGCATAAAATGAAGTCGTTTCAATGGCACGGGATACTTATTCTGAGTTTTCTATAGCAAGCATTTAATGAGTGCTTTATACACATAAGTTGTGGAGCAACTTTACTGAAGACAAATGTATGTTTAGATATTATTCTTTGGAAGCAACCATTCCGAGCTTATTTACAGTAGCCTCACAATAAATTCTTTAAGTTAACTTTTCATTTAAGTATTTCACTTTTAGTAAAAAAAAAAAAAAAAAAAAAAAAATGTTATTTCAAGGATGTTTATCCTCAACTGAAAATTAGAAGCTGTTTTCAGGAAGAAACTGTATTTAATTTATTTGCATAAATAGCATCATATTGCTATAAGAAAGTGAACTGTTTTAACTCCAAAGAAAAGTGCTGGATGGAGTGGCACACACGTGTAACCCCACCACTCTGGAATCTGAGGCATGATTAAGACATTGAAGCCAGCCTGGGATATAAACCCTGTTCAAAGTCAGCCTGGGCTACACAGCAAGGCTATATCTCATATAATATAATATAATATAATATAATATAATATAATATAATATAATATAATATAATATAATATAATATAATATAATAACTATGACTATTAATACAGTAGCATTTCACTCTTGTAGAATGTTAGAAAACCAAGATGTGTGTACACATATATATGTGTATATATGTATGTATATTTGCATCCTTTATTACTCAAAGCCAAAATTGTTAATGTTCTTTTTATTATTATTATTATTATTATTTATTATTATTATTACACTTAATTCTCTCTCATTGTTAAGGTTTTATTATTATTATTATTACACTTAATTCTCTGCCTCTCTCTCTCTTTCTCTGTGTGTGTGTGTGTGTGTGTGTGTGTTTGCACCCATGTGTGCACACATGTGGAAATCAGATGACAGGTTGCAGAACCTTTTTTTGTTCTTTCACCATGTGGGCCTGATGGGCTGAATTCAGGTCACTAATCTTGTCAGCAAGTATCTTTACCCACTGAGCCACGTTGCCTGCTGGCCCATGTGTAAGCTTCTGAAGTTACAGCAATCACCAAGTGCCCATTATTCCTCCATTATTCCTCCCCTGGTGGAATCATAGATATCAAAGTAAGGAGGTGCAATTAGTTTTCTGACATAAAAAGATATGAAAAGGCTATGCAACACAGACCTGGAGTTTAGGAAAGTTACTAGAGAGGAGAGCGTCTAAATCAGTACAGGAATGAAAAGAGAAAGATTAACCAAGCTACAGAAAAGAATGGAATTACAAGAAGCAGGGAGTACAATTGTTTAGGAAAATAAAAGGGCCTTGGAAAGAAAAGAATTGGTTGAGTTGTGTCTAGGGTTTAACATTTGAAGAAAAACTGAGATAGATGGTTCTAAAGATGAGCAGGAACAAACACAAGGCCCTCAACACTGTGTGAGTTGTGTTAAAGCTCTATACACCACATAGCAGCTATAAATCACTGCTCAGCTTCAGTAATGAATCAAGGAAATATTTGGAGCTTGAAATCACCACTCTGACCACTTGCTAGAAAATGGAATGATAATCTCAAAGACTGGAAGGAGGCCAACTAAACCTTCAGACTCCAGTGTATCGGGCTAATAACCTAAACTAAAATGGTTATTGTGGTGGTGGAAATACTTCTGTCTAGTATGAGAGGAGATGAGTTAGTGGGACCAGTAAGACTGCTGATTGGTCATCCATGGAAAACAAGGGTAAGATAGGTCTGTGCCAGAGTTTTCCCACCTTGGCAGTATTGTCAGTTTGGTCCAGATCATTATTTTGAGAGCTGGCCTGTATGTGGTGGATGTTTAGCAGCATTGCTGGATTCCACTCACTAATTAACAGAAACATTCTCCTCGTGATGACAACCAAAACTGTCTGCAAACCTCTCCAAGTGTCCTCTGACAGAGTATAATCATCCCTTTTTGAGAATTACTGTTAACTCAAATAAGAGCCTTTCTGGCCTTAGTTCTGGATTAGAATCACGGGAGAAACATTTAAATCATATTAGTGTTCTGTAGTCATCATCTGTTCACTAGGTCAGAATCTTAGAGAATAAAATCACGGTTTTTTTTTCTAAAATAATTGTATAGTGCATTTAAACTTGAGAGAACTGTGGATAGAGATCGTATTTGGTGATATATGCTTTTAATCCCAGCACTTGGAGGCAGAGGCAGGCAGATCTCTGAGTTAGAGGCCAGCCTGATCTACAGAGCAAGTTCTAGAACAGCCAAGGCTACACAAAGAAACCCTGTCTTGAAAAACAGACAAACAAACAAACAAGTCCCCATAAACTAATATTTTTGATCAGTTTGATAGAGTATAGCATTTGGTCTCATTTCATATTCTTATCTGTTCTCTCTTCTTTGAAGCCATCTTTATTGTTTACACTTCCTAGCCTATGCAACACTGGGCTTTAATCAACTCTAGAATTAGAAAATTTCTAAGCCAATTAGAAATAAGAAAATAATAATAATAACTAAATAAGAAAATAATAATAATAAATATCTTTCAAAGGACTAAGAATTAGGAACAAGAGAGAAGGCTCAGCAGTTAAGAGCGCATGCACAGGACCTGAGTTCAGTTCATAGCACCTATTTTGGGTGGACCACAGTAACCTCTTACTGTAGATACAAGGGGGGTCTGATGCCACCATGGCAGTCACATGCAGAAACACACATATACTAAAAAATAAAATATAATAAAAATGAAGATTAGGAATGAGTTTGATACAAGTATAACAATAATTAGTATATAGAAAGTCTCCCAACTCAACACATTCTAAGGGCCTAGTATAAGATAAGCATATAAGATAAGACCCCTGTATGGTGGGAAAGGGGCAGCAACTCACATCTAAGTGGGCCTTGAGATCAGCTCCCCAGTGCTGTACATGGAACAAGTGACATGCTGCAAGCTTGTCAGGAAGAGCAAACTCAAGGTTCTGTGCACAAAAGCCAGAAGAGACTTGCTTAGAAGAGAGACTCACAAGGAGAGTCACCAGATGGGATGATTGTTATGGGCTGGAGGCCAGCTTTGTCAGTGAGTTCCAGGTCAGTAACTGTTATAAAGTAAGACCTTGACTCAAAAAATAAAACCAATTCATATACATGATGCATGTACATACATGTAAGCAAATGCTCATATACATAACATTAAAACAATAAATATTTTAAAAATTCAAAATAAATACAAAAAGACATAAAAGGCATGCTAAAGTATGGACATAGGAGTGGCTCAGGAGCCTCCCACCACTAAGTGAAGAATTGCAGACTGTTGATAGCTTCTGGGTGTTGTACATAGCCTCAGCCTTGTAGTTTGATCCTAGTTCCACCCTCCTGGGAGGGGCTGCAGAGGAGGATTGAATCTGTACACAGGTGACATCTTGTAAACCTTCTGTCCAATTAAAACATGTAAAATAAAGGCTAGAGCCAGAGATTGGACAGTAGAAGGGGAGGTGGAGAAAAAGGCTTAGGGGAGGAGAGAGTGAGAGGAATTCGATATAAAAGGAGGCAGAAGAAGAAGCAGGCAGCAGAAGAGTAGAAGCAGAAGAAGTAGAAGCAGGAGGAAGCAGGCAAAAGGAAGCTGGAGGCAGAAGGAAGCCGGAGATAGGAGGAGCCGGAGCTTGGAGGACAAGGACGCTGCCTGGGATAACCGCAAGTTATAAGGGATCTCACAGCCGGGGATTAGAGTAGTGTAGCGGTAAATCTGCCCAATCTAGGTATGCTATTTATACCATAATTATTGAGTTGTGTCTTCCTTTACTGGTCTCCTTCAGGTAGGAGATTTACAGCGAACAAATTTGGGGTTTAAATAATTTCTTCTACTACATCTGGGAGAGGGAGTATTGAGTTTTTCTTTAAGGGTATGTCCTCTGGTGGGTCAGTCTATCCAATAGATAACCTCCTACTCGTGCTTATGTGAGTAATAAATACTAGTTGGACTCAGTGGATGATTTAAAAAGAAGGACTACAGGTGGATATTAGAGAAGTCAGAAGGAGCAGAAAATGAATATGATCAAAATATATTTTTAACTAAATTCTTAAGGAAAAAATAAATCTTTTATTTATTATTTTATTGATTCAGTGTTCTGTTTCCTATGGCATGTATTTGTTCAAATTATGTCTCTGTGAAGTGTGACACTTCTGTACTTGGGTCTTAAACTACCTAAGCCTGTTGAATTAGATCCAGAATGCTGGCCAAAAGTAAAATGTGTCCTAAGGGGGACTCTATAAGTCATTCCAGTGACCTGGCCTAGAAAACAAAACATCCTGGGACCTGAGCCACAGTGGAGGTAAACTGCCGATTTAGCACTGGCACGGTGGCCTTCTTCAAATCAGACAATGACATTGACACGATCTGCTGAGTCTACCAGTTGAGGTCAGAAGGATACAAGTACCAGTTCTACTAGACCATGTTCACAGTGTAGTCAGCACCCAACTACTGCCAGCGCAATAGGAATGTGGCAGTTAGCTTGCAACTAGACCAGCATCTCTAGAAAGGTTTCATTGCTTTGAAGACTTGTCCCCACAATACATCTGCAAAAATATCCCCCAAAAGTCTGGAGCTCACTACTTCCTGTAAAAATACACTACTTCCTGTCACAAGACAGCCCCTTCTCCTCTCCCCTCCCCTGTTCAAGGCATTTTACTCCAGTAAGTGGCTGAGGGAACTGCCCCACCCATTTGCCCCAGGGTTAGTACTTACTCGATGAGGTTAGAGCCTGAGCTACAGCCCTGCTCCCTGCATTTGATCCATGGCATTTCCAATCATTTTTCAGTTTTCTCCCTTTTTGTTTATTTTTAGATAAAAGATTTAAGGAAAAGAAGAAAAATATAATAAAAGAAAAAAAATGGTCCAAAGGAGTGAAAACCTGGAATTTCCCTATTTAGGAATATCAATAAAGATTAACTATGATATATCCATAGCATGGGATACAAGAAAGCCATAATTAGAGTTATTTAGGTGACAGAATCAGAAGCACAGTATTATGATGGAGATAGATTCCAAATATACAGTTTACAAACACAAAAGATCATAGTTTGTTTCTCTTGTTACCCTTCTTTGGCATACAGTTTGGAAACTGTATCTTATCAGTTTCCCCCAGAACAGTTCCTTAATAAATCACTTACCCAGGAATCCTCATCTCAAGGTCTGTTTCTAGGTGAGTCAACCTAAGAGAGACTCCAGCTGTGGCATGGTATGGAGAAGGGAAGTATTCACACTATACCAATGAGGGCTCCTGATCAGAACCAGCTCATTTCCTCTACAGACAAATTTGCAAAAAGGGAAATGACTAAAATTGTCTATGAAATTGTACAGCAAATAGCCATAATGCAGTTATTCTTGGGAATTAGGAGGGAAAGGTGAAGCCATGTTTTTTTTTACTTATTTTAGAAATATTTGATTAATTCTTTGAGAATTTCATGCACTGTAAATTTATAACTACTCCCACTCCTCCCCTATTCCTCCCAGATCCGCCCCTACTTCCCTACCATCCCGAACTTTGTATCCTTTTTAAAAGAGTTCTAACCCATCAACTCAAATTTGTCCATGTACTTCTAGGAGCATTAAATCCCGAGGGACCTGCTGCAACTCATAACTGCACTGAATTAGAGCAGTATGGAAGGATAGGCACCTTTATGTTTCAACCTGCGGAGAAATTTTTACATGCCATGGAAAGCAGAGTCCACTGAGTCACCCATAAAGAAGTAATTGTTTTCAAGGGCTTTGTCACCTACCTAAACAGCAGTGACAAAATTATCTATGTATGTTGCCACATACTGTGCCTAGATCCTCTGCCTCAGCATATTTTTATTATTTCTTGAACAATTTTATAGTTGCGTACCATGTATTTTGATCATAATCATCTTCTACTCCTCTCCTTAACTACTCCAAGATTCACCTTCCATCCCCCAACTTCATATCCTCTAGGAGCTTGTTTTTGTTTTGGCCTTTTGGTTGTCCTTTTGTTGTTTGGTTTGGTTTGTTTGTAACCCACCAAATCCAGTTAGTTACTACCCATGCATGTATGCATGTAAGGATATGGGCATCGAATAGAGGGTTTGGCTTGCCAGAAGGCACATTTTAAGAGCAAAGAAAGTCTCTGCTCCATGAACCTGTCAGCTGTTCTCAGCTCCTTGCTTAGGAGGAGGAACTCATGGAATCCTTCTCATTCCATGCTAGGTTGTTAACTGGCTTGGTGTTGTTGCCAATCTTCTGTAGGTAACCATAGCTGCAACGCGGTCGTGATTGTAGTGAGTCTGGCATATTGAGAAGACACTGTTTCACTCTACAGTTTTTCTACCCCCTTTTCCACAATGGTTCCTTTGGCGTGCACACATGAATGTGTGTGTGTGTGTGTGTGTGTGTGTGTGTGTGTGTGTGTGTGCGTGTGTGTGATATAGATGTCCAATTTGTGACTGAGCACTCCACAGACACTTATTCTCTGAACTTTGGGCACTTAACAATCATCTACTACACAGACACACACACACACCACCTTATCTGATAAGCTCTGAAAACTGTACTAATTTAGGAGTAGTGAGATATTAAAATTAGAGTGTGGGTGCTATGGCCCCTGGGTAGGGCCTAGAGGGTTCACTACTCTAATAGTACAAGTATCCTTGTCCATTGACAACATGAAATATGGAATCCTAGCAAACTGGTAGAACCTCAGAATGGGCCTGGAACAGGGTAGTGGCTGCTTGCCCTGTTTTTATGGAAGTCCTCTTGAGTGCTAGAAGCCCGGCACCTCCCCATAGTGCCAGTGGAATGTTTGGCTACTCCAGAGGTCCTGTCAATTCCCCATTCATCCAAAGGCTGTATAAAAGCACTTTCCTGTTGCACAACACTGTTGATCTCAGTGCTGCCCTCCAGAGTTTGTGTCCAGGGTTTGTGATTCTGCCTCTCTTACTCCCTTCTGGATATTGGTTCCCACATTAAAGGCCAGTTTGATGCTTTGTCTGTTTGGAAAAATATTAGCCTTAGGTTCACTCCTGGGGTCTGTGACATCCCCACCCATGGGTACTTGGCCAGATTTGGCATGCAAGGCCTATGAGTCCTCCTGTGGAAAAGACTTTATATTCAACCAACCAGAGAGTGGATTTATCATACTATTCATTGCACTTGAAGATGTAGCTTGCTATTGCCATTCTTATTATAGTTCACAGGATTCAGAGTTGTGTAAGACTGTTGACTCCCCTCTTAAGTCCCCTGACAGTAATATGAGAGTTATCCAAGAGGGAGGAAGCTTTGGGTTTAGTACCAAGTCCTGTGACCAATGTGTGTGGTGCCTTCAGAAATTGACTCTTACCATTAAGTTCTGGTGGGCAACCAAGAGCAATAAGCAATAACTTGCATTTTGAGAAGGTCCTGGGGACACTGATGTCAACAACTCAAGGGGAGCTCTTCCACACCTGACAATGGGAATTTCATTTAGAAACCTATAGCTTCTGGAATAAGCATGATCTCAATAAGCATTATCTCCTGTGTGTGTGTGTGTGTATAAAATTTTAGAAATATATATCATTATATATATATATATATATATATATATATATATATATATATATATACACATATATATATTAGAAATATATATATATATATCATTATACATATACATATATATGTATATGTATATATGTATATGTTAATTTGAAGCCACCACCACAGCAGGTGAGATTCTGGCCAACCTCACAGTTCTCTTGTACTTAGTTCTTTGTCTGCATGGGATAGATACAGCTCCCACCCACATCTCAGCACAGGGGTAGTCATTAACTCCCTTCACACAATAAAGACAGAAAGGACCCATGTGGCCAGATAGAGTACCACAGGGATGGTTCTGAATTATTCTGCTATCTTCCCACCTTCATAGACAATCTTCATCCATCTATCACTTAGCCCCAACCTCTGGAGTCACTGACTGCTCCCTCACACCATGCCTTAGCAAAGCCCCCATAGTAAAGACATGGCTCCAGTGTGGCAGTGATTGGAGTAGAAACCTTTAAACAGGATAGGACCATGAGGGCTCTGGCTTTTCCCAGCAACCCTTTTTGTTCTCTGGCTGCCACAAAACGAGCTTTTTTTTCCTCCACCACATTCATTCACCATGAGGCAAGTTACCTTGGATGGGCCTAAAAGCAATTAGGCCAGATGACTGTCAGTAGAAAACCTCTGAGACCATGAGCCATGATAAACCTTTTCCTCTTTTAGTCTTATTATTTTGCCCTAGCCACAGAAAGTTAATCTGTCAGAAAGTCCTACTGGCTACCTTCAGAGTACACCTGGAATCTGATCACCTCTCAACCAGACAGAGCCTGTGACTACTTCCCATGTGGCTTCCTGCTTCTAACTTGTCACTTGCTGCAGTGGAGGGGTCAAATCCTGTCACTCCTCTTTGGAGACCACTCTGTCACATTCATAATCAAAGTCCTTACCCTTGAAATGCTTTCCAAAATCTGACCTCTCCGTGGACCTATTTCAGCCCCGCTGGTTCTAGGCTGAGAGACCCTTCCTCAAGGAATCTGTACACACACATTCACCTCACAGACATACCCACAATTCTACTTTCTGGTTTCCTTGAGCCACTTGATGTGATGGGCACTTTCTTACTTGTTCACTGTCCATTTTGCCAATGAGAGATTGGCTGGGATCTTGCTTTTTATACCTTAGATCTTAGGTGTCCTATAGGTTGGTTGGTTGGTTGGTTGCTTGGTTGACTGGCTTTTCTTTTAACAGAGCCTCACTATGGAGCTGAATCTGATCTTGAAAAGTGGTCCTTCTGCCTTGGCCTCCCAGTCCTAGGATTTTTATAGTGAGCCACTTGAAGACTCTCTATCCTTGTGTTTCTTGTAGAAAACACAAATTGAGTATATGCTTCCTAGTAGCCCTGGGTGTAGCGGATCCTTCAGGAGCCATACCCTTACTGAAGATAGAGTGCTTAGGTACACACAGGCCCAGATGCTTAAACGGGTCTAAGGAAGCTTGTGGTGTAGGAGGCCAATGTCCTTCATAGACTAATGTTAAACACGGCCCTCACCTTCCTCTTAAAAAATGACTCCGTGTGTGTGCGTGTGTGTGTGCGTGTGTGTATGAAGTTTATAAAATTGTAGGTTTCTGTATGACTTTTCAAACATCCTCAATGTTAGTTATACATTCTCCAAACATGTCTTGTGAACTACTCTTTTGTGCCTGTCCCTACTTAAGCCTCCCCCGTTATCCCTTTTTTTCCCCCCTTCATTTTAATAGTTCTATATTGTCTAGATTTTTTTTTCATGGTAAGCATGACTTCCAATATTATAATTATGCTTTAAAATTTGAAAATTTATTGCATGGTTTGACTGTGCATTTTATCTGCATAGTAATTGTTAAAAAGGGTTCGAATCTGAAAACATGCAATGTGTTTCCACAGAACCTTAACAAAATTTATGTTCAGGTTTTCAGCCTCTATGAATGTCCTGTTCTCTAAAATCGATTCCACTGACCCTTACTCTACCTGCCTTTGCAAAAATCTAACTTTTGTTGCTTTATTTCTCCATCCAAAATATTACTATATTTCCCCAGAGCACTAAAACCTCTGTGGTGCCCAAAACAGAATAATTAGACATATTAGTTTTGCTCTTGGGGAAATAAAGGAGTTTAATGACTCAGTAACAAATCCATTATTGTGACAGGTAATTTCCAGTTTTTGCATTCAACAAAATGGTAGGATATAAACCTCATATTGAACTCTAACTTTTCACAGCATCTCAATAAGAGCTTACCCAAAAATATTAAGAAAAAACAAATCAGAAAAAAATAATTGTTGCTATTACATTCATTTGAATTTTTGGATGAGAATGTGGCTCAGTGGTAGACTACGTGCCTAGAATACGCAAGGCCCTTGGTTCCATCCCAGCATTAACAATTGGTTCACTTTTAATCAATTCTTTTTTATATTTATTGTGTGTTCATTTGGATGTGTGTGAACACAAGAGTGAGATGATGTGTGTTGCGGAGGTCAGAAGACAGTTTTGGGGGATGAGCTTTTCAGAACTAGCATGGTAACTCTAACTCTAAACTAATGAGACTTAGCAAAAGACAACTTTCATCTACTGAGCCATATACTTGGTCCCATTTTTAATCAACTCTTTAATTATAATTCATATGATCTATTTTAATTTTGGTTATCTATGTCATAATAATAATTATACAGATTACTCGATGGAGAAGAACAAAATCTTTTCCTTATAAAAGTTTCTGTCTACGTAGCCCAGGATGCCATGGATCTCATTATATATGAGTCTGGCCTCAAAAATCCTAATTCTCCTGCTTCAGCCTCCCAAACTCTAGGATTAGAAGAAAAGTATTTAAACCCAAGGATGATGGGAAAAAAGCAAATCATTTTCATATGCATTTTTTTAAAAAAAGGTCTAACTTTTCATTTATTTGGGTGCATTCTTCTCCAGTATTTAATATGTTTGAGCTTCTGTGACTTGCAGAAACAACTCAAAGAACAAGAACAAAGCATTCTAATGCAGAAAGGATTTTCTCATTTCTCTTAAAGAGAATCCTCTCAGCCCATTTCATTTTGGAAGGTAATCACCAGGTAATCCTGGTTTTAGAATCAAATCCCAGCATATATGAAATATTTTTTTCTTTGTAGCATAATGTCCCTTCTCCTCATCTTTTCAAGGATTTTAATTAGCCATGTTACATTTTAACCCTATTAGGATAAACAAAACATCTTAAGGATTACCATGAAAATATGTTAATATTCTATATAAGTAGCATATCATAAATATTCAATAAGTGTTTAAGAAGTTATAAATATTTTGTACACATATGCATTCGTGTACATACAATATATGCCTTATGAATTAGTACTTTAGAGAACTGAGTCCAATTCGTGCATTGAAATCCTCACCATTTTTAAAAGGAAAGCCTTTATATTGGCACTGGAGACTGGGTTGAGATAGAGGAATTAAAAGAGACATCTCAAAGACAGCTCTGCCTCCACCTCCTGTGAAAAGCTTGGCTTCCAGCAAGCCCATTGTTCACAGCCAGGTGCTTCTTAATGTGGAGGGCTGTAAAGACTCAAGCATTTGCATACAACCTTTGTTCTGTCAAATGTGTTCCAGAGGATGGTATATATTTCAGGAGGCTTCTGCAGTAATGGGTTTCCTTGTAGTTTTCAACAGACCTTTAGAATCAGTTGCTCTTCTCTGTGTTCCATTCTTTACCTTTCTCTCCCACCTCCCTTCCTATTCTAATTTCCCTTTATCTCTCCATAGCACTGCATTCTCTTTCCCAAGACTGGATCCAGATAATTGTATAAGTAAGGAGTGAGTCAGATCATTTGTAAATAAAATTGGGCATTTTAACATGGTTTAGATGAAAGGAAACAGTTCTCATTTAAAACAAAGACACGGAAAATCCAGGACAGGCAGGAGGAGTCCGCAGTACCAAGAAGGATGCAGCTAAATTCTTTCTGCTGTGCCATCCTAACCAGTGTATGTTCACTTCACATATCAGGATGGCTTTGGAAGACAGACAGCTCATCTACATTTGGACCAATGGAAGTAAAAAGTACAGCAGAAGATAAAGAAGCTCTTCTCTACCCAGCTAATTCCTCTTCTTATTTATCCTGAAATTACCTTACAATAGAGAAAAGCAGCATCAACACGTATCACTGAATTTGAATACAATATCTGATAAATATGTGAGGTAAAGTAGTGCCTATGATACTTTGACTGGCTGAAAATTTCACAAGTTATACATATTTCAATGCATCTTGTTGTACATGGTAAATATTATAGTATTTTTGTCAATTAAAGTAAAATAAGGAAGTTTTAATAATTGTTTTTCAAGGTGACACAGAAGTGAGCATGATGGCTTGGGAGTTAATGACATTTGCCACCAAACTTGAAGAGTGAGTCAAACTCCTGGATACACATGGTGGAAGGAAAGAACCACCTCTTACAAGTTGTCGTCTGATCTTGAGTTGTTTTGTACTCTCTCTTGCCACCCCCACTCACACACACAAAGAAAAGAGAGAGAGAGACAGAGACAGACAGACAGACAGACAGACTGACTGACAGACAGAGACAGAAAAATGAAACAAAGAAAATATATGAAAATATATTAAAGAATTAGAGGCATAATAAACTGTCTCAATTAAAAAGCTATGCACTTGTTTAAATTAACAGTGATTGTCCATGAAACTGTCCATATACCATTGTGGTGGTTCGTGCAGTATTTTTGTTTATAATAACAATCTAACTATTGTATCTATACTGATTACTGATGATAAGCAGTGCATTTTTATTAGGGTAAGTGTGATTCTATGTTTAGATAGAGCAGTGTTCTGGATGTGTTCTGGATGATGAGTGGGCCCTTTCGAGCTACAACCACTATAGAACTGAAGCTTTAAGGAGATTCATCAAATTATTTTAGTCAGCATCAAGTAAGGAACAGTCTCTTCCAGGTTAGGGACTGTTCAACTGACAGGTTGTGGTACCAAGGTGACCCTGCTTAGCTAGGTTTGAAGTAGCAGATTGTAGTAGCAAAGGGGCAGGAAATAGCTGAACAGGTTAGGAAGAAATATCTTCATAGAACATTCTGCTCTGGAAGCAATCAAGGGAGTCTGCTTTCTCTGACCAATTACTCATGACCTTTCAATCTGTTTCCTAGAATTCTGCTGTCTTCCATTGTGTGCTGTGAACCCACTATTCTGTTAACTTCTGAGAAGACTGTTAATAATACCTGATAGAGTTCTGAAATTTCGCTTTATATTGAAATGCTTTCATGTCTATTGAAATAAGTATTTCAAGAAACCCAAATAGAAATTTCCATGTGAATCAATAATAATAATAATAATAATAATAATAATAATAATAATAAATTGCCACTCTAGGTTCACTTGGTACCCAGTCAGAGGAGAAACTTCTCTCTAAAAGCCATTTCCCACAACATTGGGAACTTAAACAACAAAAAACATTACACACATTCAGTGGGCTGATACTTTCTTGTGATTACTAATATATTTTCTGAGTGAACAAGGCTAATCATTTTGCATAAAATATATTAATCTTCATAACAAGAAGCCTGAGACATCAGGGTTCCCATAAATTTGAAGCTAGCCAATGCTACATAGTAAGAGCTTATCTTAAAACAACAACAAAAATAAAACTCCTTATAACAACTCGATGTGGTAGGTACTATTTTGTCACAAGTTTAGTAATGAGGAAATAAAGCCAGGGCACTTAAGTAACTTGCTCCAAGTCATGCAGCATCAAGAGTCAGAACCTTAATTTCGTTCTAGGTGGTGGATCTGGGATTTTAACGAAGGTGTTTGCCATGTTCTCAGTGGTCAAAAGCAGGTTGCTGTTTCCATTACAAAGTCTTTACTAGTGCCTTCAAGATAATGGATTTTATAAACCTGTGCTCTAAATTTCATAATGTAGATTCATATTACAATATTACTGTGGGGAATGTTTGCACAGGGAAAATGGTAAACCAAACCTTGTGTTGTACAATGTTTTCTTTCACACGTGTAGTTCTTGGAGGTAATAGTCTGTCTCTCCTACTTTTATATTTTGCATGTATTCATGTGTGTGTGCATGTGCCACAGAGTGCACATGGAAGTTATAGGACAACTAACTTAACGGACTCAGTTATCTCCTTTCACCTTTCTGTGGGTTTCAAGGATCCAACTTAGGAGTCCTCAGGTTTATCTAGCAAATGCTAAACCCCTACTCCTTCTTACTGGTCCCTTCTTTTCTGTTTCTCTTTTTTCCTGAGGTTGTTGCCTGGTCATATTATTTCTTGTTGTTATTATAAATTACAACATGGGTTTTCTTATAATGTCTTACACGAGTGTGTTATTTTATTTTGCTCATATTCTCCTTCTTCTTCTTTTTCTCACTTCTCCTAGTTGCCACTCTATCAATCAGGCTCCCTTCTCCTTTCACGTCTAAGCACTTTAATATAAAATGAAATAATTGATCAGAGATGCCTTCGTGATACAATTTGTAAGTTTTTAAGAATTTATTCAGAAAGGGTAAATGAGGACTACTAAAAACTTATACCCTTAGGGCAGGAAATAAATACAAATCTTCCAAGCTCATTTCTAAATTGTCATGAAAGAAGGAAGCCAAGAATTAATTATGATAATTTTAATGAGGTTTATCAAGCATTGGTCCTAACAGAAATAGAGAAAACATGCAAAGTCTATTCAAAACCCATGTATTATGTGGACTTGCTATTATCAATATTTTTTTAGGCTGATGTTTGTCTGTATCCCTAGATTTCAGGACAATATACTGTACATAGGTGCATTTCAGTGTGCATGTGTGTATGTGTGTAGTGTGTGTGTGTGTGTGTGTGTGTGTGTGTGTGTAAAATTTCTGTTTTAAACAAGATTCCTTTATGTGTACCACTTTCTTCTGTTCTAGAAAAAGGTAGATATAAAATGAGAGGATGGTATTAAAGGGACTCAATCTCTAGCATCTCTCCACTCCAATATATCGTACTTGCTCATGGTTTGGTCTCTAGGCTAGTAATGGCATATGACATTCTTTTATCTAATTCACTGTTTGGTTTTACTATTCTCTGAAAAGATTATACACAAAAAAGGAGCAACATCTAGGAACTCTTTTTTATTGTTATTTTCAAACCCATCAGACCTTGATGAATTAAAATTTGTGAAGACAATCTTACTTATCTTTGGAAACACCAGGGTCAATATTAAAAATAGGGAGTGTTGTTTCAACCTGTTTTTTATGACTTGCATAGGAGGAAAGTTGTTGCAAAACATTAACTTAAACCATTTTACACCATAAACTTAAACCATTCTATCTCCTAACCCCTTTCAGGATTGAAAGCTTGTGTTAACTAAGAAACTCCTATTAATTACAAATATGTACATAATGGAAATCTTGTTCACATCACTAACTTCTAATATTTTTAACATTTTAATTATTATCTACCTAAATGTTTCAATGATCCATGTTTTCTGTCTGGATTGTACTTACTTTGTTTCATTTTGTTTTGAGAAGTGCTACAGACTGAAACCAGGAACTGACACCTGGGTGACCAAGGATGCGGCTCTAATTTTAATGTAAAATATTCCCACAGATCCATGTGTTTGAACAGCTGGTACTCTGGTAGTAGTGTTGTTTTAGGGGCTTATGGGTCCTGGATGGAAGAGGTGGGCCATTCAAGACATATGTTTGAAAATATAGCCCATGCCTTGCCTAGCCACAGTAGAAGATGTGATGCACATAGTCCTACTGCAACTTGATATGCAGATTGTTATCCATGGGAGGCCTCCACTTTTCTGAGGAGAAAGGGAAGACTGGAAGATGAGGATGAGAGGAGATGAGAGTGAGGCACTGGGCAGAAGGGGAAGTTGCAATTGGGGTGTAAGTAAATAAATTAATTTTAAAAAGAAAACATAGTTCAGCCGTAGTTCTATTATGTCCTTATCTTTCATGACCCTCTAAGATGTGAGAAACAGAAGCCACAATGTCCTACTACTTCAGTGTAAATCAACAGTTGACATTCTTCTTGCCCCGATGGACTGTACTTCCTAAAATCATGAGCCAAAGTAAACTTCATCTCTCTTAATTTTCCCCGTAAGGTATTTTATCACAACAGTGAGAAAACTAGTTTGTATCACTAATTTATAACACTTTTCTCTTTGGCTATTTTAGCATCCTGAAAGAGAAGGAGGACCACAGTATTGGTATCAAAGATGCCCGAGAATAGCTTTACAAAACAGTAATGTGGTTTCCATTGTTGGTAGCTAGAAATATGTCAATGGCAAAATTAATAATCTGCTGCTATCAGTCAATCCCCATATGTTGCCATAGCCCATGATGTCTAACTGCCTAAATCACACTTGCTTTGTCTTGGGTAGTACTGGAGATTGAAGCTAGGGCTTCTTTATGCTAAGCACACACTCTATAATTGAAGCCCCTTGTCTAATACTTTAATTCTGGTATTTTTTAGCTTGTCTTCATATAAAACTTGATCAGTATATCAAATCTAGCCAGTTGTTCAATGTGGTACATGATTTTTTTAGTTCATTAAAAAAGACTGTTGATATATCATTAGCTTTAAACATTTCAATTTTATCAGCCAGTTATACCAAAAATGTAGCACAACATATTCAGTGGCATAGAGCAACGATTATTTCTCTCTGCTAACACATTTGCAAATTGATTGAACATTCAGTCATCTGTAATAGGTTCCGACAGGCTTGGTGCCAAGCTCCAGATTTTGTCCAAGGGAGTTATGTGCATCTTTAATCTCCTATTACCAATCAGGTGTGATGATGCATGTCTATATTCTCATCGCTTGGGAGGCAGAGGCAGGAGAATTTTCAGAAGTTCATGTCCAATCTAGAAAATATATACATGCAGGGTTCCTTGGGAAGATAATGTCTCCTAAAATGCTTCACATGATAGAGAAGCATATGAGGATAGGAAAATGTACATGAAGTCTCCTAACGTTTCAGCTGAAAACTCCCACTGGCGCTTTTGCCCACATTTCAAAGGCTAACACATATGTGATGGCAAAGCCTAATACACTGAGTGGAAGTAACTTTAAGGTTTCAAATAAAAGGGAATGGATACGGGGAGGAACAGAAAAATCGAAAATGTATATCCGTGAAGAATATGACTATAAACCATTTCCATGAGGACCAGGTATATGTCTGATAAGCTCTATTGCAGTTTCCCATGGAAACAGACTCCTTAAAACTTAGTGAAATAAAGCAGTGATCATTCATTAGTTTCTGATGACTACTTTGCATTTTAGGCTTGGCTGAGCAGTTTTGTATCCTGTCAGCATCAAAACCCACTCACACAGTTGCAGTTAGCTGATAGTCTTCCTACAGAGTAGGTGATCCAACTGACTCTTGCTCACATGCCTGACAGCTGATAATAAAGTGCTGGTTTAAAGTGTGTTGTGTGTGTGTGTGTGTGTGTGTGTGTGTGTGTGTGATCATTATCATGGAATCTCAGCCCACTAGCACTTACTAGTAAAAGCATATTTCTACCTTTTTCTGCATTTCTAGATGATTGCTCAGTAACAGGTGCTGTAGTGTAGACCTAGAATACTACCCAAAAGCCCATATGTTAAATTCTTAACCCCAGCTTGCTACTATTAGAGGCTGGTAGAAACCTTAAAATGCAAAGCCAAATGGGAGGTCTATAGGTCACCAAGGACATGCACTCAAAAGATACTGTGAGCCTATAATCTCTTGTTTGTATTGCTTACCCCCTGGTCGGGAGGAAAGCAGCTTTGTCCCATTGCATGTTTCTTCCTCATCATAGGCCCAAAGAGACAGACTCAATTGATCATAGACGAATCCTCTAAAATAAACTTGATTGTAAGGAGACAAAGTGACCTTTTTCTCTTTTTAAGTTGTTTATTGTTTGTGGTAATAAAAAAGCAATAATAGGAATCCCTAAAGTCACACACAAGTAAAATGAAATACCCAGCAAGGAGGGAGTTGCCCTAACTTAGAGTATTCATGATTACATTTCTTGGAGATTTGTCACATATATAATGTGCAATAAGGCTTATCTAGAATTGTGTATGTTATTTATCTGATTCAAGGTTACATCTGATGCTTTGAATGTGAATGTATATGGAGGCAAGGGCACGGATTTGGGGATGGAGAGTTACTTGAAATAGAAAAAATAACTCTATTTTAACTGACACATGAATTAATTAGAAAAAATGTGAAGAGTACCAAACTGAATAGAAAACTAAGCCAAGGTTATATTTTACTAGAAAATGAGTTACTGACAAATATAGCCAGGGAGAATCACAAATTGTTTTCAAATAAAGAAAATGAAACTAGACATTTTCTATTTTAATTATTTTTCTGCACAAATGTTTTTGTTAACATACTCATGAACATGCCATATCATTCCAGGAAATGCATGAATTTTTTGTCTTTTTTCAATACAGTGATTTTTTTTTATCCTTTTATTACTGATAGAAGCAAACATTTATGTTCAATTTCTAAAACTGTTATTATCCTTCCACTAATGAATTCTATTTCTGTGGCTATGGTTTGTAAAATACTGCTTTTTGTATCCTGAAGAACAAACAAAGCTGTCTCCTTTTTTTTTTTTAACATTCTCTGTGATGTTAACACAAAGAATAAAATAAATAAATTCTGTTCACTGTCAAGATTTATCTGTTTCAAATTTTTCTAAAGCACAAAACATTATTAATGAAGCACTTAACATTAAACTTCCATCAGCCTGGTATAAAAACAACAATAATCCAGTAGATAAAGAGAAACATGGGAAACATTTTTAGTAGGAGCCAGGAAAGGATTTATGTACTCTTAATGGAACTTTATAGGTTCCATTATTTTGTCAGAGATATAAAGAAAGGAAAATTGAGCAATCTTTTTAATTGATTCCATAGAGTTTAGAAAGCTATTGGATAGATCTGGAGATGACTAAGAGTTAGAGTGAGTGAAAGAAATTTTTCTTATTAAATTTATAAGCAGAACCCTGGAGATCTAAATAAGTACAGCAATAAAAAATATACAGAGATAGCATCATGCTCCCTATTGGTACAGTTGCAAGAAACAAAGAAGCCAAGGTTGGGAAAGAGGGCTGTCAGTGCACTCAAATTTAAGAACCCATTGAATAATATTTGTTAGCAGAAGAGAGGAAGAAATGTGTCAAAGCTACTCCAGTGGGAACTGAATTTGTGCCCAAACTCACTAGAATAGAAGAGGAAGCTGAATTTCATGATGATAGTCAAGGCTTTTCCATTCAAAAGGGTATGGAAGAGAAGCTAGGAAAGCAGGGTTTGTGAACAAAAAGCACCACAATAAATATCAAGGTTTGATATATGTGATGTTAGAAACATTTTCAGTTTCTCAAAGATTAAATATGATGTTGTTACTTTTGTTCATTGCATATGTCATCATATAGATTATGCAACAAATTCACCTATTTATAGGACATTTATAGAGAGTTGTAAATCTTTAGAAGTAGAATAGTCCAAGCATAATCAAATGCCCAAACTTTAGAGCCAAGAGCTGTTATGAATGAAATGATTGGATGTAGGTCAAAATAACATTTTCACATGAAGAGTGACTTCTCCACTTATGAGACTATTGGCTTCTGTAAAAATCACAAAGTTAATATATATTCAAGACATATAGCGCTTCTCAAAATATCTCCACTTCAATCATCATCGATCTCTACAAAAGACTTTTCTTTCCACAAAGAATAAATATGTTTGATTTATTATAAAAACCCTTGAAAACAAACAAAAACATTACACTAAAATTAACTAGACATAGAACATACTAATTAAACAAATATACACTACAACTACAGTGGATTTCTAGTCAATTAGAATAGGCTGTAAAGCTTTGCATTCTGTTTTACACTTTGAGTATCAATTACATATCATGTACTTGCCTGCTACCAATTGGTCTCAGTGGTAGATAAGCAAATATGCTTATTGTTAAAGGATCGTATATAATTTCCTGAAACTGTAATTTTTTCAGATCACATATTGACATGATTAATGCTCTTGACATCTTTTACTTGCCCCAAGTCCATACTTACCATTAGCAGACTACTTCACACACTACTTTTCTCTAATTCAGGGAGCACAGGCAACAGACAGGTAGGAGGAAAGAGGACTTAGAGTATTGTGTCCTCTCTGCATGCATAGCCACTTGATTTGCACTGATATCTTCTAACAAAAGCTACCACTGGGTCTGGTGAGAAGTTTCAGGTTAAGAATGCTTGCTGCTCTTGCATGTGACATGAGTTTCTTTCCTAATACTATGATGGGTAGGTCCAGGGGACCAGAAATCTCTTCTGGCCTTCAAGGGTACCCACACACAGGTCTGCATGTACACATACACAGATATACACACAAATACAAATAGAATAAGTCTTTTAAAAGGCTAACACTTCTAGCCCAATCACACTGTCTTCTCTGATTTCATATCCTACTAGCAGGTCTCATCACCTGAACACCTAGAGATAGTGACAATATTCCGTAGTTATTACTGCTGAAGTACCACAGCCCGTTAAGATTTTCCTATATTCTAATCACATATTTGAAATTCTCAAACAACACAGATTGGTAGTATTATCTTGACATTAAATGATGTACACACACAGCAGATTTTTCCTTTTTTTTTCTTTTTTTGTTTATTTTGTTTAGTTTTTTTGTTTTTTATTTTATTTTTTTTATTAGTAACTTTTTTTAAATGTTAATCAAAGGCTTTATACTTTGGTAATGCTCAATAACAAGATGCATATACAATCAGAAGTGTAACCCAATACCCAACCTAGATATACCAACTATCTTTGATTGGCGGAGACACTCGAACATCCACCTCCATGTCCCTCTCCCTCCCCCCTTCTCTCGTCTCCTAGCTCCTCCCTCCTTCTCCTCCTCCTTTCTTTACTCTTCCTCTTCCTCCCCTTACTCCTCCCAACTTAGCTCCTCCTACACATCATCCTTCCTGTTAAAATAAAACTTTTCTCTCAAAATAAATTAGAATGTAACTATACCAGTTTGTATCAGTAAAGTACAAGATAGACCTAATACCCAGTCCATCATTTTGTTGACTAACTAGAACCTCTGTCGTCTCTCCTAACTAAAAGACTTAGTTCCGAACCTGGCATTTTCCTTGGCTTTAGAATGAATGTCAGCTGAAAACCATCCTCTCAAATCTTTCCTCTCAAAGTAAATAGCCGGGTTTGGCTATGAGACTATAAGTTTCCAACCCCGTCAGAAATCCAGAATGACTGAATTAACTGAAATTATGGGAAGCACAAAGCATAGCTTCTAAAACTTATCCAATTTATAGACACCACTGAACACCTGGATAGTCCCTATACTACAAAACGTTGGAGCATCTGATCTTCAGCCTTCTGGCCCAGGATCATCTGACAGACCTAGTGATGCAGAATTATTAAGGGCTGATTACTCTGTTTTGGCAGATATAATCAGTCGACTATTCCACAAGTGTGTCCTTTTCTGGACAGTAATTTGTCTGTAGATGAAAAGAGGCAATTCTTGCCTAGTGGCTGTCTTACCACAACTGGAGTAACTTCAAAGATGCTCAATTTCTTAGAAACCAAGACAGGAAGCTGTCAGGAGCAGACAGGTCTCTAATAAAAATGAACCTTAATACAGAAATGTTTGTAACGTCAATTCTGTGGACTTCTGTCATTTTGAAAACCAACTGTCCATGTAAGGCAATCTGGACTGTTGTCTGTTAACTCCTCTCAGCTATTTCTAAATAAAATATAGAAAGTACTCTAACAATAAACTCACAGCCATGAATTTGCTATAGGCCCTTAACTCAGAGGCTAACCATCTCAAATCAGTTAAAAAAGTTAAAGAAGGACTGGGTCTAAGCCTTGTATTCCTAAATGTGTTATATAGTCACAATGCCTATGAGAGAAACAATATTAATCTCACTTCTATAACAAAAAGAAACTCGTACCAATGAAACCTTAAATTTGAAATCAAAGTAAATTTTGTACCATTTAGGAAATTATAAATTCAGCTTAATAACAATTATACAGATTTCTACCAATAGGTTATGACTATGCAATAAATCCTAGCTATTCCTCCCTGTTCCAACAAAACCACTACTTTTCCCTAGAAAGACAGCCCAATATTAACCACCTCAGTCCCCGAGCCCAGGGAATAGGAGTGCCAACTCTTCATTAACTTCTTCAAGCTGATTATGGGCATTGAGATATTAGAAGAGCGGGGGGAAGAGTAAATTGATTAGCCTCTGACATCTGCATCTTCACTGCATCCAGCTGAGATTCCAGGACATCAGAGGTTCAAGCAGGTCTGCTCAGCTTGCTTAATGAGTAGATACACCAAGGCTGTGTATTCTGCAATATACAATTCTCAAAACAAATTTTAGTATCAAGATATTTTTTGTTTTAATTCTGGAATCTTGTGGGTAAACGGGGCCGCAGCAGGGGAGGCTGCCTGGAGACTTCCACTCGGTGGGTCCCACATCCAGGAGAAAGTCTGGAGTTCTAAAGGCTGGAAGCTTCAGTGACAGCAGGCCCGGCAGGCCCCAATGATGCGAGGAAGTCCTTGGTTACAAAAGGGTTTATTGTCATGGCGGATAGTGGATGGATCTGGATGTACCCCCCAAACTCAGGGCAGACCCTGAGAACCCTGGGTTCTGGGCACGTGGCCGAACTCCTGCCATTTCTCCCTTGGAGTCTCAGGGTTCCAGGCCCATGCCCAGCCAAGAACCAAGATACTCTTATGCAGTCCCTCATCTCCTCCCCTTTACTTTTTTTTAAAAAAGGGGGGTCACTGTGTCCTCTGTGGTGAAAATTTTGGATGATGAAGTCAAAAGAAAGCACTATTTAGGCCAGAGGGGTTAGCACAATTAAGTCACAGGGTAATGGGAGTTGAAGGTGGGGGTTGGGAAGGTAAAGGATCTTTGAATCAATTGAATACAGGTGATACAGTTTGAGGGTAATAACATCTGATTAATCTAGATAGATGTGGGACTGCATAAGGGTATCCTGGTTCATGGCTGGGCATGGGCCTAGAACCCGAGACTCCAAGGGAGAAATGGCAGGAGTTCGGCCACGCCCCCAGAACTCAGAGTCCTGAAAAGCAGTCCAGTCTCCATGGACCTACATTGTTCAGTCATGCAGGCCATTACAGCCCCTCCCAAAGTGCACAGGTAGAGGGTGTAACTACAGGCCTCAGGCCCTAGAGATTTATATACTAATGAAGGTCAGAGGGTGGAGCCAATTAAGCATTGGCCCCAGAACCTCCCCCTTTCTCCCTCCCTACTTAACCAGGTCTGCCCTGAGTTTGGGGGGGGGGTACATCCAGATCCATCCACCATCTGCCATGACAATAAACCCTTTTGGAACCAAGGACTTCCTCGTATCATTGGGGCCTACTGGGCCTGCCACCACCAAAGCCTCCAGCCACTGGAACCTGGGACCTTCCTCCTGTATGAGACACAGGCTGCCTGGAGGCCTCCAGGCAGCCTCCACCTCGCAGGTCCCAGGCCGCTGCCACGTAGGCCTGGGGCCTGCTGCTGCGGGCCCGCCAGGTTTTTTCCCACAGATAGACATTAAGTTTTCCTCACTAACATGTAACTTTAGCTATTTGACTTTGGCAAAAGAGTTCATATGTAGCTAGAAGGTCTGGATCTGTCTTCTGTAGGATTTAGCTTTGGAGTCTTCAGTTAGGCAGTGTGGCTGGAAGAAGACAGCTTGGCCTCCTAGGCAGGTTCCAGGAGGTGGCGTTGTGTGTGGATCTCAGCATGTCTCTGGAGTCTGCAGTCTGACGAGAAGGCTGGGGAGAAGGCAGCTTAGCATCTCAGGCAGGTTCCAGAAGATGTCATCTCCACTGGACTTGTGGGAGCACCTATAGGATAATCAAAACAGGAAAGCAGCACCCCAGCATGGGGATTTCTGCAAAGGCTGAGTATTAAGCATTAAGTCACTTGGGAGCAAGCATATCATGGTCTGTCATTAAGATCCTGGAAAGGCAAAGGTGTTTGAGGAAATTTTGTCTTAGAAGGCACCTGTGAGTAACAAAAAGCAAAAAAATTTTGGGTTGAAAAGCACAGACACTGTTGTTTTAGGTCTTCCTGTTGGGGAGAAAAGGCATTAATGGTGGGTTTAAAAGCAGTAGGGGAGGGGCCTGCTCTGCCATGTGGTGGCTGGGTGCTTTAGCAGAGAGGCCAGGGTATTCCCCATTTGTTTTTCTTAGCAGTTTTAAATGTAGAGAAGAAAAAAGCCAACCTTGAAGAAAAGCTCAGAGGAAGAAACATAGAGGCTTAATAGGAGAGTCAGAAAGAGTGAGGTTTTGTGTAACAACTGAGCCATGGGGGGAGACACGTGGAAGCTGGCGTGTAGCTGGCAGCTCCTGGGAGAAGCTGGGAGTTGGCGCGCAGTTTCTCCAGGTTCAACCTGGAGTTTTAGCCTCGAGAAAGAAACTGAGAGGAACACAGGGGTGAAGGGGCTTCAGGCAAGCCAGCTGGGCTGTAGCTAGCCGCAAATGACCTAGGAGGTGAAGGGGGAAAGGGAGCAACCAGGGTGCCGGCCCTCTTGCTTCAGGTAAGTCAGAGCTGGCCACAAATGACGAGGAGTCAGGGAAGTCTACCCTTGGCTAGCAGGCAGCCTGTGAAAGACTGACCCACTGAGGGAAAATCACTGGAGACTAGAGTTCAGAGCCAGTGTTCCTGAGAAGCTAGCAGGCAGAGCATGAAAGGCTGACCCCTGGGGGAGGGGCAGAGAGCAGAGATTAGGGCTTCGCCACCATCTTGTTGAGTTGGAGAACACATGGGAAGGAAGAAACAAGTGCTAGCAGGCAGTGTGCTAAAGACTGAAGTTGGCGCTCTTGAGAACTACAGGACAGTCTCAGCCTCGAGAAGGAGTCTCTCACTCAAGAAAAAGAGTCTTAGAATGAGGATCGCAGCAGGCACTGTGGCCTTAAAAAACAGTTGTTAGCTATGAAGGAGCCCTCTCTGTGGATCTGGGGGATGGGCAGAGTGGAGGCTAGGGAGTCACCGCCATCTTGCCCTTGAGCTGGAGAACACGTGGAGGAGAGAGAGAGAGAGAGAGAGAGAGAGAGAGGAGAGATAGGAGAGAGAGAGGAGAGAGAGAAACCTAGTCTTTTTAGCCAGGCAGGAGTTAGTGGTAGCTAAGAGTCAGAGAGAAGATACTGGCCAGAAACATGTGGAGAGAGAAAGAGAGAGGAGGAGGGACAGAGAGAGACCTGCCTAGTCTTGTGAACTAGGCTGGAGTTACTCACTGTTCCGTGGAGAGGTTCTTGGCGGGCACCAGCGGGGGGTACTCTTGGAGCTGGCTTTGCCCACATCCTCTACTGCCTATAGGGAACGATGTAGGCCCGAGCATGGCAGTCACAGGCATGAGTCTCTGTTGCATTGTGGGTCCGTGTGTCTGCCATGACACAGTAGGCTGGGATTGTAGTTCAGCATGAGGAGAGCATGGGATGGTGGCTGAGTTTATTCCATGCAACACGAGGCAAGTGTGGCAGGGCCCTGCCCGGCATGGGGAATTCTCACTCAGTCTGGTTCCTTGGGGGGTGCAGAGGTCTTGGATTGGAGATCCCCAGCCAAAAGTAAGTCGGGGATCAACTGGTCTCAAGGCCTTGGGCTCTCAGACCACTGAGAGGCCTTGGAAGGACCGAGACTGGGGGCATGTGGGCGCGCGACCGGCCAACCCACAGCCGAGAGAGAAGAGGGGCGAGAGGGATTGGGGATCCCTGCCCCCGGAGGCGGCTAGGGACCGACTGGTCTCAAGCCCTTGGGCTCTCAGACCACTGAGAGGCTGCGGAAGGACTGAGACTGGGGGCATGTGGGCGCACAACTGGCCAACCCACAGCCGAGAGAAACAAGAAGGGGAGGGAAGAAAGAGGCCCTGGCAGAACCCCATGGGAGAGATTTGGTTACTGTACTCGCTTAGTAGACTCAGTGGCCTGCCTAGCTTGATTGAAGATGTGGGTCCCCCGTGGCTGGAATGCAGAGAAGTCCTCCAGGTGAGCGATTAAGCAACTGCAGCTACGGTGGTGGTGGCGTTGAAGGCCTTTTCCACAGCCTCCCCATGGCAGGCCCCTTAGCCGTCTGGAGCCACAGCTCAGCATGGGAGAAGCACAGAATCTTCACTGAGTCGATTCCTCACAGCACCAGACAAGCGAGGAGGGGCCCCACCAGGCGTGGGGAATTATCACTCATTCTTGGGTTCTGCAAGGCTGGGCAGAGCTCTCAGGTGGACCTGGGGGGTCGATGTCTCTATTTGGAGACCCCAGACGCCACTGGGTGGGGGGGCACAGCAAAATAGAGACGGGGACACGCGAGCTTGGCTGGCGGCTCATGTGCCAAGAGAAAGACAGAGAGAGCCCTGGCACCACACCTTGTGGAAAGTGTTCGCTTGTTATACTTGCTTGGCTGAGAGATGGCTGTTCAAGGCTCCACATTGGTCACACCAAAATGTGGGAAAACAGGGGGCCACAGCGGAGAGGCCCCTGGGCCCATGTGGCAGCAGCCTGGGACCGGCACAGTGGAGGCTGCCTGGAGACGTCCACTCGGTGGGTCCCAAATCCAGGAGAAAGTCTGGAGTTCCAAAGGCTGGAAGCTTCGGTGATGGCAGGCCTGGCAGGCCTCAATGACATGAGGAAGTCCTTGGTTCCAAAAGGGTTTATTGTCATGGCAGATAGTGGATGGATCTGGATGTACCCCCCAAACTCAGGGCAGACCTGAGTTAAGTAGGGAGGGAGAAAGGGGGAGGTTCTGGGGTGGTTTAATTGGCTCCTCCCTCTGGCCTTCATTAGTATGTAAATCTCTAGGGCCTGAGGCCTGTAGTCACACCCTCTACCTGTACACTTTGGGAGGGGCTGTAATGGCCTACATGACTGAACAATGTAGGTCCATGGAGATTAGACTGCTTGTCAGGACCCTGGGTTCTGGGGATGTGGCCAAACTCCTGCCATTTCTCCCTTGGAGTCTCAGGGTTCTAGGCCCATGCCCAGCCATGAACCAGGATACCCTTATGCAGTCCCACAGAATCTAGTCTTCTGGTGGCCTGTCTCTATCATATATAATCCATATAATTCTGGGAGTTTCTATGAGGGTGTGCTCCCACCATCCTCCCATTCCTGCCTCCCTCCTCTCAAATTCCCCAACACTAGGGACAGCAGATTTTTCTAATACTAAAAAAAGGTAAGAGCATCAGTACTAGTCAGGTTGCTCTAAGAAATTACTATTGGCTGGATAACTTAAGAAGCACAAATTTATTGTTCGAGGTCCAGAATGCTAAGATGTCTGAAATCAATGTGGTAGTTGACCTGACATCTGGGGGAGTTCTGCTTCCTGATTTAAACTGCTCATCCTCTCATCACATCCTCACATGGCAGAGACAGAAAAAGCAAACACTCGAGTATCTTTTTATTAGAATACCAATCCCATTCATAGGAATTCTCTTCTTATGGTCTAAACCAAATATCCTAATGATATCACTTTGGGGATTTGGACCCTAACATGAGTTTTGAAGGGACACAAACATTTCATTCATCACACAGTCCACAAAAGAGAAATTTTTAGAGTTGCTTTTTCTTTTTAGTTATCATAAAAGTAAAAGCTAATATTTACTGAAAGCTTATTCTATGGTAAAACTATTCTGAATATTTTAAATGCTAATTCCTATGACCTGAAATTTAATCCTATAAAGTTGAGGTAGTAATTATGCAAAACTGCAGAGGAAGGTTAAATAACTTGCTCAAAGACACACAGAAAATAAGAGGCAGGGTTGCCATGTAAACTATAGAACTCTGACGTCTGAGCCCCAGTTGGTTATACAGATTAATAGTGTCTTCATACACAAAATAGTAAGAGAATATTTCATGAGAGAAATCATGCAGTTAAATGAAAAGTATATTACATGAAATTTCCAGAATACATACTGTTCCTAAAATATTAACTAAACATACTCGTTTTAATGTCAGAAAAAAAAATGTTATAGGATATAGTGCTATGCATGGATAAACAGATCAAGAAACACCACTTTAGAAAAGGCATATTGAGCCGGGCGGTGGTGGCGCACGCCTTTAATCCCAGCACTTGGGAGGCAGAGGCAGGCGGATTTCTGAGTTCGAGGCCAGCCTGGTCTACAGAGTGAGTTCCAGGACAGCCAGGGCTACACAGAGAAACCTTGTCTCAAAAAAACCAAAAAAAAAAAAAGAAAGAAAGAAAGAAAGAAAAGGCATATTGGATAAGAAACTAGTGTTTATGAGACATTGGTTAGGCTTTCTGTTCCCCCAGACCCAGTACTCCAGCCTCATCACTAGCACTGCAACAGAACACTTGCTGCAGCTTTTTCTTATCTCCTGCTGACTCCACAAACCAACCTCTCCTAATCTCCCTTCCCCAACTTGTTGATTTGTCCCAGACCCCACTCCAGCAGGTATCCCTTCTAAACCAAAGACAACTCCTCCCAGGAAAACAAGTAGGCTAAAGTCAGACCCATACCTTTCCTAAAGCTCCTGAGATCCAATCCCCTGCCTCCAGTCTCATCTCCAGCAAGGTAGCTGCAAGCCTGCTGTATTCTCCCTTTCTTCTCTGACCCCATCCATAACAATCATAAAGACCTTTTGTCCCCCAATTCTTAAATTCTTAAATTCATTCCCCAACTCATTCCAATCCCAATTCTTCCCATCCTCCAACACCAACAGGTAATCACTGAGAACAGAACAGCTGAACATGCTAGAACAACAGGCAACACACAATCCAGGGAGAAACAAAACCAAGCAACAAAACACCTACCCAACAAAGACAAATCCAGAAATCAGCACTGACATCTTTAATCATTCCAAACCCAGATGCTTAGACACCAGCATAAAAACTCAATATAAACCAGCCAGGGTAATATTTCTCCACTAGAGCCCAGATAGCCTACCACAGCAGACCCTGAATATTTCAACATAGCAAGAATACAGAAAAGGTCCTTAAAACCAACTCTATGAAGATGATAGAGATCCTTAAACAGTAAGTGAATAAATCTTTTAAAGAAATGCAAGAAAACACTAACAATTAGAGAAAATGAATTAATCTCTTAAACAAATCCAAGAAGGGAAAAAACAAAAACAGAATGGAAGGAAACAAAACTGTTCAAGTCATGAGACCAGAAACAGAATCACTAAAGAAAACCCAAACTCAAGGAATTCTGAAAATGAAAACTTTAGGAATTAGAACAGGAACCACAGAAGTAAGCTTCCTCAGCTGAATACAAGAGATAGGAGAGAGAGTCTTGGGCATCAAAGATACTATAGAAAAAAAATAGATGCCTTGGTCAAAGAAAATGTTATATCTAAAAAATTCCTGACACAAAACATCCAGGAAATCTGAGACACCACGAAAAGACCATAATAGATAGAGAGGAAGCAGAAGAAACATAGCTCAAAGCCCAGTAAATGTATTCAATAAAATCATAGAAAAGAATCTTAACCTAATGAAGAAGATGCCTATAAATATACAAAAAGCAAACAAAACACTAATTAGAGTGGATCAGAAAAGAAAATTGTCCTGTCACATAATTATCAAAACATTAAACACACAAGGCAAAGAAAGAATATTAAAAGTTGTAAAGGAAAAAGACTAAGTAACATAAAGTCAGATCTATTAGAATTATGCTTAACTTCTCAATGGAGACTCTAAACACCTAATGGGCCTGGACCAATGTGCTGCAGACTCTAAGAGAGCACAGATGACAACACATGCTACTATACCCAGCAGCATTTTCAGTCTCCAGAGATGGAGAAAATAAGATATTCCAATAAAAAAAATTAAGCAGTATTTATCTGTGGGTACAGCTCTACAGAGGGTGCTAGAAGGAAAACTCCAACCTGTGGAGGTTAACTACAACCATGAAAATACAGGGAATAAAAAAATCCAGACTACCAAAATCAAATGAAGGGACACACACACACACACATCATCATCATCATCATCATCATCATCATCTTCCCCACCACCAACAATAACATGGCAGGAATTAACAATCACAGGTCATTGGTATTGCTCAATTCCCTCCGAATAAGACACAGCAGACTAACAGAATGGATGACAAAACAAGATCTATTCTGTTACATCTAAGAAACACACCTTAATATCCAGGATATACATTTCCAACCTCAGGGTAGAGGGTTTGAAAAAGATATTCTATAAAAATGGACTGAAGAATAAGCTCATGTAGCCATTTTAATATCTAACAAAATAGACTATATAAAAATTGGAGAGGTTGTTTGGGGGACTGGGAAGAGGAGTGGGAGAGGAAAGTGCAGTTGGGATGTATTGTATGAGAGAAAAATAAAAAAGAGAGAGCGAGAAGGCTTATACTGGCAATTTAAAAGAATACCTGAAAGCTCTAGAACAACAAAAAAACTAATCATGACTAAGAGGAGTAGATGTCAACAAATAATCAAACTGAGGGCTGAAATCAATAAAACAGAAACAAAGAGGACAATACAAAGTATCAATGAAACAAAGAATTGGTTCTTTGAGAAAACAAGTTATAAAAATTTTTATCCAAACTAACTAGAAGAGAGGCTATCCAAATTAACAAAATCAGAAATGAGAAAGAGCATGTAACAACAGACATTGAGAAAATTCAGAGTAATTAGGTCATACTTTAAAATCCTGTACTCCTACAATTTATAAAATCTCCAAGAAATGGATAATTTTCTCAATAGTTATCACTTACCAAAGTTAAATCAAGATCAGATAAACATTTTATCTTATAAATAAAGAGACCTATAACTCGTAGTGAAAGAGAAGAAGTCATTAAATGTCTCTCAACAACAATAGCAGCAGCAGCAACAACAGCAGTAATAATAACAAAAAAGTCTCAGGGCCAGGTTTTAGCACAGAATTCTACCAGATTTTCAGAGAAAAGTTAAAACCAATACTTCCCAAACAGTCCACAAAATAGAAACAGAAGGAACACTGCACAGTTCATTTTAAGAGGACATGGTACCCTGATAGCCAAACTACGTAAAGATTCAACAAAGAAAATTACATACCAATTTGTCTATGAACATAGATGTAAAAATACATAATAAAATACTTGCAAATCAAGCCCATGAACACATCAGAAAGATCATCCAGCATGATGAAGTGGGTTTTATCTCAGACATGCAGGGATAGTTCAATACATGAAAATCAGTAAATGCACCATATAAACAAACTGAAAGAAAAAAATCACAGGATCATCTCATTAGATGCTGAAAAAGCCTTTAACAAAATTGAACAGTCTTTCATGATGAAAGTCGTGGAGAAATTAGGGATACAAAGAACATATATAAATATAATAAAGGCAATTTACAGCAAGCCAAAGTCAAATTAAATAGAGAGAAAGTCAAAGCAAACTAAAATCTAGAACAAGACAATCTTTTCTACTCTCTCCATATCTATTCAATATAGTACTTGAAGTTTTAACTAGAGCAGTAAGAAGGAGACCAAGGGATATAAATTGGAAAGAAAAAACAAAAGTATTGCTATTTGGCTGAGAAAATCTTAGCTATCAGCAAAATGAAAATCAAAACTACCTTGAGATTCCATCTTACATCTGTTAGAATGACTAAGATCAATAACACAAGGGATAGCTCATGCTGTGAGCAAGGGGAACACTTCTCTATTGCTAGTGGGAGTGCAAACTTGTAAAGCCACTTTGGAATCAATATGGTAGTTCTTTAGAGAGTTAAGAATTGATCGACCTCAAATCCAGTTATGCTATTCTTGGGCATATACCAAAAGGATGATCCATCCTATCACAAGGACACTTGCTCAACCATGTTCACTGTGGAAAGATTCATAATATCGAGAAAATGGAAAGAACCTAGATATTCCTCAATAGAAGTATAGATAAAGAAAATGTGTTACATTTACACAATGGTGTATTACTCAGCTGTTAAAAAATGACATGAAATTTACAAGTAAATGGATGGAACTAGAAAAAAGAAAATCCTGAGTAATGTAACCAGACTCAGAAAGGCAAATATGGTATGCATTCCCTTCTAAGTGGAGAGTAACCATTAAGTAAATGATAAATAATGAAGCACAGGCTAACCAGATATGTTGGGTAAAGGGGAGCAGTGCGGGGGCTGGGACAGAGAGATCTCCCTGGGAGGGGAAAATAGAATAGATTTACAAGCAGATGGTAAACAAATAGGGATGGGATCAAGGGGGGGTGGATCACATGGGGACAGGGCAGAGATGGGGTAGAGGGAAAGAATGACAGGAGACATGGCTGGAATTGGCTGGGGCTTTGGGTGGTGGTGTGGAAACCAATGGAAACTTCCTGGAATATATGAGTGTGTTCCTAGTGAGGATTCCTAGTAATGGGGGATATGGAGTCTGACCTTTTATCTCTTGTAGCTAGTTGAGGCTTCAAGTGGTGGGACTAGGATGTATTCAATTGAATTTTTGTCCAACGGGCTCCCACTGAAATCCCCAGACAATCCAGGCTGCTGCTAAGATAAGAGACTGCTCTCAGCAAACTGACATCAGGGCTCCATTGCTAAGGTCAACACCTACACAACTCACTGAACAGGTAGAAGTCCAGTTGGTGCCTACACAGAATGCTCACCCCTGGGTTCTAGCTTCTTTGATACAGAAAGGTATTTCTCTACAGGCCAGTGAAAGAGAAATGTGGTCACCAATCCAGCCACATAACCTTTAATCTACAATCTATCTTGCCAGAAAAATATGCTAGGGCAATAGTGGCCCAGAACTTGTGGGAGAAGCCAACCAATGTCTGATTTGGTTTAAGGTCCACTTTGTGAGGAGGAACCCATAGCCAACACTGTTTAGGTAACCAAGAACCACAAACTAGATAGCCCAGAGATCTAAGGTAAAAGCATACATGTAGAGAGAGTCTATAATGGAAGTGTCCTTTGGGTGGTCTTTGAATCCTATGGAAGAGGAGGTGGAAAGATTATAAAAGCTAGAGGGAATGGATACCAGGAGAACAAGGCCCTCTGAATCAACTAAGCAGGGAGAGTATGAGCTCACAGAGACTAAGTCAGCAAGTATGGGGCCATTATGGGTCTGCACCAGGTCCTCTGCATATATATTATAGTTAATAGCTTAGTGTTTTTATGAGACTTCTAAGTGTGCGAACTAGTGGATTTCTGACTCTGGTGCCTGTTCTTTTTTGTTTGTTGGTTTTTTTGTTTGTTTGTTTATTGGAAATTTTATTTACATTTCAGATGTTCTCCCTTAACCTATTTCCCCCCCCTCCCAGGAACTCCCTATCCCATCACCCCTCCTCCTGCTTCTATGGGGGTGTTCCCCCACCTAACCCCCCCCCGCACCTCACCTCCCCACCCTCGAATTCTCCCCGCCACGCCATCCAGCCTTCATGGGACCAAGAATCTCTTCTCCACCTATAACACCCTTGCATATATAGCTAGAGCCATGGGTCCCTCCCTAAGGATCCCAGGCTGGTGGTTTAGACCCTGGGGATTCTGGTTGGTTGGTATTGTTGTTCTCCTCATGGGGTCAGGAATCTTTTCAACTCCTTCAGTCTTCACTCTAACTCCTCTATTGGGAACCCCATGATCAGTTTAATGGTTAGCTGTGAGCATCTGCCTTTGAATATGTCAGACTCTTGCAGACCTCTAAGGAGACAGCTATATCAGGCTCCTGTCAGCATGTACCTCCTGACATCCACATCAACATCTGCCTTTGGTGACTGCACATGGGATGGATACCCAGGTGGAATGGTCTGCAGACGGCCCCTCCTTCAGTTTCTGTCCTATACTTTGTCTCCATATTTGCTCCCTTGAGTATTTTGTTACTCCTTCTGAGAAGGACTGAAGCCCCCCCCCACACTTGGTCTTCATTCTTCATGAGCTTTATGTGGTCTGTGAGTTGAAACTTGGGTATTTCAAGCTTCTGGACTAAAATCCAATAATCAGTGAGTAAATACCATGTGTGTTCTTTTGTGATTGGGTTACTTCACTCAGGATGATATTTTCTAGTTCCATCCATTTACCTAAGAATTTCATGAATTCATTGTTTTTAATAGCTGAGTAATATTCCATTGTGTAAATGTACCACATTTTTTGTATCCATTCCTCTGTTGAAGGACATCTGGGTTCTTTCCAGCTTCTGGCTATTATAAATAAAGCTGCTATGAACATAGTGGAGCATGTGTCCTTGTTGTATGTTGGAGCATCTTCTGGGTATATGCTCACGAGTGGTATAGCTGGGTCCTCAGGTAGTGATATGTCCAGTTTTCTGAGGAACCGCCAGACTGTTTTCCAGAGTGGTTGCATCTGGTGCCTGTTCTTAGAACTCTTTTCGTTTTGTTGGGTAGCCTTGGCCAGCTTCAATATGATGGGCTTTTTAGCTTCATCTTATTAGATTGTATTTTGTTATATTTTAGTAAAGTTCCTTAGATGCTTGTTTGTTTTCTAATGAGAGGCAGAAAGGGGTAAATGCTGATGGGAGGGGAGGTTGGCAGAATTGAGAATAGTAGAGGGAGGAGAGACTATAATCAGGATATAGTGTATGAGAAAAAGATCTCTTTTAAATAAAAGAAAAAAGGGGGGAAACTAAAAGTAAAAATAAGTAAGAATTTAAAAACTAACTGGGGACATGCCTACCAACGTATTATATAGAAGCACTAAAACCTCCATCTTATTTGTATAATCCACATAAAACTTTTGTGTTGTTCAGGAGTGAAGGTGCACACTGCATTCTAAGTAGTGATAAAGTTAGAGAGGGAGTTGGGTGTGAATTCAAGTTCAGTCTGGCTACAGTGGAGATTGTGTCTTGATAAGCAAACAAAAGAAAACTTCTATTTTATAGTTGCTGCTCTTCAGTGTCAGGTGATGTCACCACAGGTCCTTGAGATCCCTGGTTCAAATGTGCTGATTCAAGCAGGATAAAAGAGAACCTGAAAATTAGCTGGGCAGTGGTGGTGCACACCTTTAATCCCAGCACTTGGGAGGCAGAGGCAGGTGTATCTCTGAGTTTGTGGCCAGCCTCTTCAACAGAGGGAGTTCCAGGACAGCTGAGGCTACACAAAGATACCATGCCTTGAAAAACCAAACCAAACAAAACAAACAACAAATAAAAAACAGCCAAACAAAAGACAACCCAGAAATTAAATAGGAAAAAACTGAAGGCTTATTATGAAATGATAAATTCTCAAGCACAATAAAATTGTGTCATACTACAGATGTGAGCACATGATGGTGACCATGACAAAGACATGAACCCCATTTTGCCATATTTCTTCTTGATTCTGTAGCATTTTTCCACATTTTCAGTTACTCTAAATGACTTTTATGTCAGAAGCATAAATCAAGTAAAGCTCCTTTATTGGTTCAACAAATATTAGCTTTGTTAATACTGCTTTTATCTCCAACAGCAATTTTACACACTCTTTATAAAATAAAATTTAATTAGCAACTACATGTTGTTGCTTAAAGTACAGTTTAAACATCTGATAACTAAAAACTTCTGATCAAGGAACCTGTTACTGATGTGTTGTATTTCTTTAGCTCTTCTAAACTCTGTTCTAAATAACAAGTTGGCATATTACACCTTTGGAAATCATTACCTCAATGTGCTGGTAGACCTGGTAACAGAGGAAGTTCAATCTAGTAGTGGCTAAAATGAAACTGTAGGGAAACTCGTTAGAAATTGTTAACAATTTCAAAAAGGCTAGAGCAAAACATTAAAGCAAGCCCTGAAGGATATTATTGCCTGCACAGGCTGCAGGCAACTGAAGTCAGTTCTGCTAGGCATTTTCTAGACACATTTCCAGGAATCCCCGAATTACAAGAAATCAAGAAAGTGGAGTCCTGAGTTTTAGACCAGCTTGTGCTGCACAGTAAAATCATGCCTCAAAAACAAAACAAAACAGTAACAAAATAGCACAAATATTGAGCTGCAGTTTTGGAGGTATGTTCATATATAGATGTTTCCCTGTCAGAAAGACATGAATCTCAGGACTTCTGTTAAATATAAGCACTTCCTAAAAGTCTCATCTCTGGGTAATGTAATGTGGGATGTAAGGGTTTCAGTATGAAGATTCTTTTTGAAAAAAACATAATTCAGCCCACACTATCATCGTTGAAAGCCTGTTCTTTCAACTTTGCACTTACAAAATGAAGAAGGGAACCTTATTCATAAAACACTTATTGTATTCTGGAACAGGGATAAGAACTTCACCAAATTATTTTATTCAACAGAGTATATCATTTTTTTGAAACTTAGAGAGACAAAAAATAATTTACTCCAAATCATGAAACTAGTAAAGCTTTGCAGAGATTCAAAGCCTATTCCATTTGACTCCACCACTATAGTCTTTCTGAGACTCACAGAGCCTTTCTAATATTTACTGGTGAGTTTACTTAAGAGTGATTAAGAACCCCCAAAGACAGTAAATATCTCCAAGATCACATGAAACCACTTTGAATCTTGAAATCTGTGGGTTTTCTTTATTACTATTTCATAGAATCAGCTATCATTGGTTAAAAAGAATACATTTGCACTTGTGTTTTTAATCCATAAGAATTCTGGAAATTGAATTTTTGAAAAACACTTAGTTAACATGAATTCTTGGAAAAGGGAATTGGATAGTCTGTGAAGATTTCAATACTGACTGTCATTTAGCATTCGTATGCTGTGGGCTATGTGATTTTTCATGTCTCTAGCATCAATATCTTCTAGTATAGGTGTTAAGGACTATCAGTTTAAATTACCATGTACAGCCAAGCATAGTAGGAAAAGTGACTGGATAACTGATCATTACCTAGAGATAGCACTTGGTGCATCTTTGAAACTTCCATACTCAGAATGTGCAAACACCTTTCCCTGTGGTTGACACAGGGGTGATTATGGCTGGAGCATGAAGATGAAGCCTGTCAGAGCTTCCATCACCTTAACCAGTTATTTGGTACTACATTTTAGCCTTCTGTATAAAAAACATCCCACTTTAGCATAAAGGGGTGACGAGTTAGTTTTCTGTAAAGGATAAAGTAGGAAACACTTGTAACTGTTCAAGCTCTGTGGTCTCAACAGCAACTACTAATCTTCACATGTGAAGGCAGGCACAACTACAGAGAAAAGGGATGAGTATGTCTATTAGAATCCAGTACACTTTCATTTCTAAAGCACAGTGGTGGCCTGCAAGCTGGAGTTTTCCCCGCTCCTACACCATGCATGTGGCATCCTTTTTCTTGAGATATTTTATGCTGAATGGAGAAGAGAGCTTTTAAAGTCATATATGTCACATAAGAGAACTCAAAGCCCCCATAGAAAGTTTCAATTCTTAACTGCAAAATATAGTTGTATCTCCAGTACTCCCAAGTCTCTTTTCTCTCTTCCTTTTTACCAGAAGTCCTCAAACCACCACCACCCCAATATTTTTGAGAACAGTCCATTTTTTTGTAAAGATCACAGGCTCCATTACATGGTTAACAATGTCAGTGGTCCTTCAAAAGCTGTTTAAATAAGCACTATTGCTATTGGAATATGTCTTATTTACCAGGGTTCGTGAGAAAAACTGAAAGTATAGGTAAGAATTGTTATTGATAGATGATGTCCTACATTCATTTATGTTGCTGTTATAGAATACCCTAACAAAGAGTAATTTTAAGACCTGAGGGGTTTATCCAACTTACCATTCCAGGCTCAAGTCTCTGAATGAACATGTCAAGACAGGAACGTGCAGGGGTTAGTCATAACCACAGTCAAATCAGAGAGAATGAATGGATACATACCTACTTGTGGCACAGGCCCCTTTCTACACTTGCATGGCCCAGTTTACAAATACAAGGAAGAGTGGTAGTCTTCCCACTTCAATTAATATTGTCAAGGCAATCCTCCCAGACAAACGGATTTAGAAAGTCCCTCAGTAAGAATCTCTTAGGTGATTCTTTGGTGAGTTAAATTGACATTAAAACTAATCAACATAGATGACAGATAGTGCCAGCCAACATCTGCTTTTCCCCTCAGGGTAGCCAGGCCATTTGCACAGCAAGCTGGACTTGAGGGAGAGATTGGGTGGGTGCAGGCAAAGAAATCATATCCGGGAACAGCTTTGGAAACTGATTCGGTTTCTTTGAGGGACAAAGCTACTTAAACCTTTGAGGGTAAATTGGGCTATTGAGGTGTGTACATCATGGACCAGGGCCAGAGTGCTGGGGTTGCCCATTTGCATGAGGATGAATTCCAGGTGGTGCTGGACAAGACCTTATAAGGGCAAGGAAGTTTAACCGGGCTACCAGCTATGTTAACTCCTCTGGTGAGGCAAAGGTGGGATGGCAGGGCTACGTGCACTGGGACATGCTACTCTTGCTGATCTCAGGAAGAGTTTCCTGGGTTTTAGACATGCTTCGATCACACTCTTAATCCAGGCCTGTTCCTCCCCATCCCACAGCTCCCTGACCCCGATAGATAGATAGATAGATAGATAGATAGATAGATAGATAGATAGATAGATAGATAGACAGAGGATAGATAGATAGATGATTGATAGATGATAGAGTTACATAGAGTTAGAGACAAAGATGGCATTAAGTAAATTGATTTCATAGCTATGAAGCTAGCAAAACAAAAACAGTGTTTCTAGTCTACAATCAAGAACACTAGATAAGTCTGTGCTCACTCAGTTTAGTCTGAAGCATCTTTTGGGTACTTTTTCATGTAATTATACATTAATTCATATTTTTATTGTTGACTACTATGTCATAAAGTACTTGCACCAGTTTCCAGGATAATGGAAATACTGTGAGTCCTAGTACACTTTTGACAAAATGAGTTGAGCAGTTTGCTTTAGAACAGATATAGTTTACTCTATGTAAATTCTACTTTAATACAAACATTTGAAACACATTTATATTTTTGAGACAGGTTTCCTACAAAAGGCTAGCATCAAACTATGTAGCTCAGAATGGACTTGAACTCATGACCCTCCTACTTCAATTCTAGGATTATAGGACTATATTATTTACTACTGAACTTGGCTCCAAGTTGTTTTGTTGCTGTTGTTGTTATTTGAGACAGGGTTTTTTCTACATAGCCTTGGTTGTTCTAGAACTTGCTCTGTCATTCAGACTGTCCTTAACTCAGAGATGCCCCTGCCTCTGCCTCCCAAGCGCTGGGATTTAAGGCATGTGCTATCATGCTGGCTTTAGGGTATTTTTTTTTTTAAAGTTTATTTGCCTGAAATTTTAAAGCTCCAAAATGTGGCTCAGAATAGAGTTAGCTTCCAGCACTTGTCTAGCAGCAGAAGTCCCTTGGTTTGCTCTCCAGAGCCGTAAAACAAAACAGAAGTTCTAATATGACTACTAGAGTAACATCTGTCACATCTGGCCTTCTGGCAGTGAAAATAAAAACTAATGAAAAAGCTAAGAGGATATGGCGCAGGCTTTCCTACGAAATCCTTAAGGAGAAATCAAATCTTGTCAACATGTGGCTGAAAAGACAGCTCAGCAGTTGAAAGCACTAGCTAGGTTTGATTCCCAGTACCCACACAAGAGCTCACCACTGTCTATAAGACCAGTCCCACGTGGCCTGCCATCTTCTTGCCTCTGTGAGAGCTAGGCACAGCAAGGAAATAAAACATAAACACAAAGAAAACGTTAATTATTTAAAACATCTTAGACTTACGTCACATTGGACACCCTAGCTAGAAAATAGAGAAATAGGCACAATGCACTATTTAGTCAAGCATGTCCCAGGCAAAAATGCTATGTTTGCAGTACAAGAACATTGAGAGGACGGAAATTGGTTGTCCATTGATAGATTGAATCACGATAAAGATGTGTTCATACACACAATTATTTACAGAGCATCAGGGGATTCGGGGTCACCCACTGAATCTCAATTTACCTAAATTCTATATTAAATTCTACTAAGTATTTAATACATAGCTGTTCCTAAACACAGCTAATAAAAAAATATGTGAAGGACACATTGTATTATAATAGGCATTCAAAAGACAAGTTTGGGTAGAATATATGTCATACTCACCCAAGTGGAATATGAGAGGTTGCCTGTGTCTCCTGGAGACTGCAATTCTTTAAGTGGCCTGTTGGTAATTGAGCAGTATTTAACTCTGCTGACATCTTGAATTTACCATATGCGAATGTTAGAAGATAGGCCACTTCACTTAAGTGTACATTCTACTTACACTTGATTTGATGGCATTAGTTTGCAGGTGTCTCTCCTTCAATTAATTGCATACTGGTGAAATGCATAATTTAAACTCAGTGTAAAGTTGAAGTATTCAAATGATCATCTCTTCAATGTGATTATTCCACACAAGGTGGAGTGCTGACAAAATGTTGTCCTTTATTTTTTTTAAATAATAGCTTCAAGTATGTTCAAGATTAGATAACACGAAAATGTCAACAACATTTGACAAATATGAAGTGAAAATAATGAGATTAAGATTGTCTGTATCTAATTTTTCTCCATAGACTCAGTATTTTTTCTTTACGAAACCCCCAGTGTCTTTCCATGTTTTTCAGCCTGATTTAAAAAACAATGGAAAGTG
The DNA here is from genome assembly GCA_021653895.1 of Mastomys natalensis. NCBI lineage: Eukaryota > Metazoa > Chordata > Mammalia > Rodentia > Muridae > Mastomys > Mastomys natalensis. Next base: position 101,215 of record JAJTUV010002965.1, read on the forward strand.
CCTTAAGAAAAACATATGTATGTATAGATGTGGTCTTTTGTTGATCAGTAAGCTAAATGTTGATCTGGAAAAGTAAATGTTGATCTGGAAAAGTATGTCAACTTTTTTTTATTGTAATAGCAGACAGATAAATATGATTGAATTCAACAGAAGTGCACAGCTTAAGCTACACTTTGTATCTGAAAACTGACTTTTCTTATAATCATTTTCTTATAGTTGAAGCCTTGTCAGCCTTTATATACTGAAAACTAAGGGTGTGGTTCAGTGATATAGTTTCTACTTAGAATACAAGAGGATGTGGGTTGAATCCAATCTACTTAGAATCCAAGAGGATGTGGGGTATTTTAAACCTTATTTAGTCAGAGAAATTTCAATGGGCATCAATCAATGCAGAGACTTGTAGTTAGTCAAAATGCTGAGCATGAGTGACTGTTGAGTGCTCAGCTCTTGATGTGACATCTGTGTCATGAACTCAAAGCAGCCACTGTTACCTGCACAGGATCAATCTAGTCAACATCACAGTACAGATGGGAGAGACAATAGCAATGCCCCATCCCTAGCTGAGGAGGTATTGGTAGGTTATGACTACTGGTGAAGGATCATATTGTCTTGGGGAATGTTGCTGCTGGCAGCTTGTGCATCTCCAGTGGATGGCCCACCACACTTGAGCATACTGGCAACACTAACTAAACTAGGTGTGTTATACAAAAGAAGGAGGGGGGACGTCAAAGTGGGAGGGGTGGGGGTTCCAGGAGAAATGGAGGGGTGCAGTGGATATGATAAAGATATATAGATTATGAAACTGTCAGGCAATAAATTTAAAATATTTTTAAGCTTTCTTGAAATTAAATGCATGTAACTTCCACATATCCCAAATATGTCATTTTATTTTTGAGTCATTCGCTGACACAGCATCACGTTGTCAAATTAATGTTTGTTGTTTTATCATCACATTTCATGTTCCATCAGATCATAGTTCTATCTATTGATCATGGGCTCAAAGGTGAGGCATATACTATATCATCATCACTGCAGTAGGTTAAACAATAGCTCTTCCATGTCCTAATTCTTGAAAACTGCGCATGGCCCTTTTTGTGGCAAAGAGGCCATTACAGATTTGATTAACTCAAGAACTTGAGCTAAGTAGCTTAACTTTTGGGTTATCCTGGCGGATCTCAATGTGATCAAAAAGAGTCCTTGTAAGACAAAAATAGATGTTTATGGAACCAGAGAAAAGTCAAGGTGCTTTGCTGCTTGTTTAAAGTAGGGTAAGAAGAGTTCTATGGGCCAGAAAAGACAAGTCTAGCAACTTCTAGAGCTCAAAGAGACAAAGGACAGATTCTTTCCTAAGGCATTCTGAAGGAAAAAGCCAGGCAGCAATTTGAATCTAACCTTATTGAAACCTATTCTGGAGGTCTCGCCTGATCTGTAATAGAATCACTTTATATTATTTGAAGACACACAAGTGCTAACTAGTTACATTAACAATAGGGCATTAACACAATTTCTAATTTCAAAAATATCACCGCACGTAGGGTGAAGCACGTGCATTTGCTTATTAGACAAACAATGAGACGGGAAAAGAGTTAAAAATGTGGAAATCATAGTGGTTTGTGTGGACCATCTAAGTTAATTGTACCATGTATTAAGTTTTCCTCCTGTTTATAAATAAAAAGAAACAGATCAAACTGTCTCATTTAGGGACAGTTTTGGGAATGAGATGGGTCTGCAGGATGAGGTCAAAGAGGAATGGGTAAATACGAACAAAGTACAGTGTTATATACACATGAAAATGTCATAAGAAACTTATCTTAAAGGTTAATAAAAATCTCTTTTTCATTTTAAAAGGAAAATATTTGTTCTATACCTACATTTTTTTTTTAAATTTTCTTGGGGATCAAGTTCTGGAACTTTGGACGTTAGACAAGCTCTGTGTCCAAGCTATCGTTTTCCAAATAGTGAGTTTATTGAATCAGATACTTTAGGGCCCTAGTATGGTTTTTTGTTTGTTTATTTGTTTGTTTTGTGTTTTGTTTTTTCAAGACAGGGTCTCTCTATATAGCCCTGGCTGTCCTGCAACTCACACTCTACATCAGTCTAGCCTCAAACTTACAGAGATCCTCCTGCCTCTGCCTCCTGAATGATGGGATGAAAGGTGTGAGCCGCCACTGCCAACCCCTAGTATGTTTCTACAAGGAGGTGTTTGTATCACAAAATTAGGCTGTTTTATTCCTATAAGAGTAGTGTGTGTGTGTGTGTGTATGTGTGTGTGTGTGTGTGTGTCTGTGTCTGTGTCTGTGTGTCTGTGTGAATTCACACTCAGTCAAAAGGTTTAGTATTTCTATGAAGTTTCTTTGTAATAGAAATGTGGTATGCTCCCCACCTGGTCTCCATAAATATCTGACTGCCAGCCAAATGAACAATTAAAAGAAAATTTCCAGACATTCATCATTTGAGGTTATTATAAAGTTTGTAAACTTTCCTATTTAAAATGGCTTCAGAAGTATTAAAACATAGTTTAAATAAAATAAATATGAACTATTGTAATGAGTCCTCACCCTTGTGTTTGCCCAATATGTAATGGGGCTTTGATAGGTCATTATTTCAAAATACCAGGTAGGTTCTGGATTATCTGGGAAATGATCAGATCTTCTGTAATTTGAACTTTATACTTGTAAAATGTGACTATTTGCACCAGAAAATTTTGAAAATTTAAATGGATGTTTGTCAATAACTTTTTTGAAACATCAGCAAAGAAAATTTTAAGCTTTTGCAGGCAAGTATTTTGATATTAGTTTGGTGTATAGTGTCATCTAGTGGGCAGAGTTCATAATTACAGTCCTTGAAGTTAGAAAATATCAAGGTAGGAAAAATAAATTGCATAGAAGAAACATTCATAAACTTGTAAAATTGGGGATAAAATTATCTTTTCTCATTTTGGAGTTTGGCTGTGGGAAAATATCTGAGTTTCTACATTGGTATACATTCATTATGCCAATAGGAATAAAGGAGTTTAATCTGAAAAAAATAAACCTCATGGCAACAGAACTAGAAATTTTTAATTCTATCCACTTATTATTTAGAACAAACTAGTTTGTTTGAAATATGGAAATTATGAAAGGTTTATTTATTTTGTCTTATTTTCAAATAAAAATAAAGGGAGCATTGTGCCGTATAAAAGATGTCCTTTGGGATTTTTCTCACACTCCCTCTGCTGAGTCTAGACCTCTTGCTGTTTGAGTGTACAACTACACATTGCCTGCCTTCCTACTACCTAAGGACTGCATCTGGATACAGCAATGACTCTTGCCAATAAAGGGCAGACTGGAAATGCCTTGAAGTTAACAACTTCAAGAGACTGTATCAAGAGAATGGAACATAAAGATAATAAAGATAATCATTTCAATTCTAGAACTTCTCAGGGGGATAAGAGTCCAATTGTCTGCAGCAGCAACTTGTACCAGGTGTTCTCTCTCTCTCTCTCTCTCTCTCTCTCTCTCTCTCTCTCTCTCTCTCTCTCTCGTATTCCTGACTCTTACATGTGCCTTCTGGCATCACATTCAATCACATTCAATTAACAATGTGCTCTGCAAACACTCCATGCTAGAGAGGACCACCAGGTTTCCGCAGAATGACTTCGAACTGCCCTTTGCTTCACAATATGCTGTCTCTATATGGTTACCCGTGCAAACTCATCTTCTCTCTTCATACATCTAATACTCTGGCACATCTTGAAAACTAAGGGGTTTTTAAGAAGCAAATATTCTGGAGAAATCCCAACCAGTTCCTGAAATTAGCTACCTCTCACCCCTGTCTCAACTTATATAGAATTCTCTCCTCTATTAAAGTTTAACCACACAACAAGTTATCCAAAATCCCAGCAACATGTCTAGTAATAAACATCAACTTTGCTTCATTAAAAAATGTACATAAATCATTACCCAAGTCAGCTTTCAGCTGGATCTAAGTAAAAAACAATGATATACCCAGATATACCTATGCTATACACAGGCACATGTGTTCGTGTAATTAGAGATTAAATGAGGTTTCAACATTTGCACTAATTTCATTAGCAATATATCGAAATGAAAGGTGCAAAGAAAAGTCTAGGATATTTTGGATTTACGGAACTATAAAGTTTTTACAACTGCTACTGGCCCTGCTTGCACCCCCAGTGACTTTCTCTTTGTGGTAATGGAAGTTCATCAGAGGGAAATTGTTACAATAAGGAAAAAGGCCATCTCCTCTCCAGAGACTTTATGCATTCTAAAATTTCTGTGAGAAAACTTTAACTGGGAGCTGAGAGATGGTGGCTTAATTGGTTAGTAAACCATAATAGAACACTATATATGGGAAGACATGAAAACTAACCACAGACTTTACAAAATGTATTTACCACAAGTCAGTACTTTTATCTACCTTAACAAGGAAGTTAATAAACTGTTTTTCTTCACTCTTGAGGGCGCATGAGAAGGCAGAAAAAAACTGTGATGGTCTCAATATTTTATACAAACTAGATCCCAGCTTAGGAAATTATATACAAGCAGAGGAGGTACAGGCAGTGAGTGCTTTGACCATCAATCACATGGAAATTTCAACCTTTGGCCACAACTTTATATCGAGTCAATTTATTCTGACCTGATGAGATGGGGTGAGAGGAAGCTGTTTTCTATTGACATGTGGAAAATTACGAAATAAATCTCACATATATTTACCCAAACACTTGGTCACAAATAAGTCAGATGTACTAACTACAGTATATGCCTAATTGAAATTTATAATCCAAGGGATGGAGGTAGTTTTCATTTCTTTTCAAAGGAAAAACATTTCCAAGCCAATTACATATCTTCCCTAAGCAGTATATTTATGAAGTTCAACAGCCATTAAGCTAAATAGACAAGATGTATGGGCCCTGAGTTCCTTTTTAAGTCATCATAGACTCTAAAATGGAATCTTCATCTTGAACTTCATGGATGACTGTTATCTCATTGGGTTTCTAGGCCCCAAAGTAGCATTGCATCTATAAGTATAGCAATAATATTAAACAGAGTCTTGCATATAAATTTTTATTTAGTTCTATAGCACTAAGTTAATTGTAAAGATTACATGGTTACACTTACGCACATGATCATGATTTCACATGCTGATACTGAGTCTTTAGGTAGGCTGCTGAAATCCAAATCTGCGTAACTGAAAATTCAAACTCTTACACACAGTATCAACAATTTCTACATAGTAAATAAGTGCAAAGTATCAGTGATAATTTATCCTAAACATATATTCCTCAGGTCTATCGAAAGCTGAAAAGGCTGAGCTTGGGTGAGCTCTGTGGTTTAACTCAAGGTTTTGGATAGAATCTGGCTCTGCCCTACATGTTTCTCAATGTCCTCGGATCAGTAGACTAGCTGTGCCATGGAACTTTTACATTGAAGATTGAAGTACAAAGTATAAGTAAAACATTCATAAGGCTTCAGCTTATATCTAACGGAGTTGCTGGGGCTTACATCCTATGGACCAAAGTAAGCCAGGTCTGTAGTGTTAAGTCTGACAGTAAGGAAACACACTCCTCTCTAATAAGGGAACATGGAGAGTTACTTGGCAAAAGATGTGTGTATACAAACTGCTGAAATAAAGTGAAACAATGATTCAGCATACATAGCTTTTTGTTATTGGAATCCCATGGTGTTATAATCTATTGTATATAATGCGAGATGTATGGCTTTGTAATGAGAAATGACAATGCATAATTCTGATATAATCATGAATACTGAAAAAAAATAATAAAATCTATGGGCTAGAGAGATGCCTCTGGAGTTAAAAGTTCTGCCTGCTCTTCCAGTACATCCACATTCAGTTCCTAGCATCTACACGACAGCTAACAACTGTCTGTAATTCCAGTCCCTGGGTTTAAATGTCCTCTTTTGGCCTCCTTGGGTACCGCATGCAAATAGAACATTCTAACACTTATACACTTAAAAATAAATAAAATCTCAAAAAAAAAAAACCCATTTAAAAATAAATCTGATCTATGAAATAAGTCAAATGAGATATTTCAGCCCACTCCTATAACTGTAACACTCAGGAAACTGAGGCAGGAGAATCTCCAGGTTGAGGCCTGCCTGGGTCATATACAGAGTTCTGGGGAAGCCTGAACCATAAAACAAAACATTGTCTAAAATTAAATAGATAATACAAATGCAGGGAGGACAATGGATCAGAGGATGCTCTGTAGCGTGGCTGTCTGCAGAAACTTTTGAAGACCTGAAACTGTACAAGCATGATGAAAATGGCCTTTTTGAAACAAGTCAGACAGTGTAGCAGGCCAAGCAGACAGAAGACTGTCAATCCATCAGTCACTAGCCACTAAGGTCAAATGAAGTGTGGAGTTTGTGGACAGAAGAAAGTTTTCTTTCAGATTACCTCAGAACCTCAGGAGATAGATACAAGTGAAAGGTTTTTACCTTTGAAACAAGGGGGTAGGGTGATGAGAAGAAGAAAAGACAATCACTTGCTCACATATATTCTCTGAGATACTCTTATAGTCATTGTGATGCCAAGACCCGTTGTCTCTAAATAATAAAAAGAACTGCAGTCTTCACAAATGGAGACTTCCATTCTCCATAGAAACAGATTATCTTTCATGGAAATCCTTCTACGTTAACTGACTTCTTGGCATGGCCAAAAGGAGTTTGAGTTAGCATTAAGCTTTAAGTGCCTTAATATTACACACACACACACACACACACACACACACACACACACACACTACATATATGACAGAGTCTAGCTTGGAACTTGCTGTGCAAACCAGGCTGGCCTCAGATTCACAGAGATCCACCTGCTTCTGCCTCCCAAGTGCTAGAATTAAGGCATGTATCACACCATGCCCAATAATGTTTTGGAAATTATTTTGTCATGGATGTACCATGCAAAAGATTGTTATCCAAAACAGTAGACCTGTTCTAGAAAGTATGTAGAGGTGGTCATACAAATAGAGATGTTAATGAATCAGTTAAGAATGAACGATTAGGGCTGCAAAGATTACACAGCAGTCAAGAGCATGAGCTTATCTTCCAAAGAACTGGGGTTCAGTACTCACCACTCATATGGTGGCTCACAGCCATCTCTAACTCCAGTTCCAGAGGATCCCCAGTTCACCTTCTCTCTTTCTCCCCTTCCCCCTCTCTCCTTCCCTCCCCCTCTCTCTTTCTCCTCCTCCCCCTCCTCCTCTCCCCCCTCTTAAGCATGTTCTCCCTAACACTGTGAGCTAGACTCATTCTCTATGGTTCTCCCCCCACCTCATGACCACTTGTACACCCTGAGACAGACCTCCATTCTAGTTTAACTCAAACAACATGGCTTGTTCTCTTTTTCTCCTCCATTTTTCTTCTCAGGCCAGCTGCAGAGATTTATATCTTGTGTGCCCTGGGATTTTTCTTTTAAAAGCTAATAAAGGTGTCCTCAAGCTTAAAACATAAAATAAAAAGAATGAACTGCCTGGATACCAGCACCTAAATCTCTTCCTGGAGTAGAATAGATACACAGATATTATTCAACTGATTAGTCAATTGCTTAGAAAAGATAAAGATATCAAAAAATCAATGATTTCCAGTGATAACTTATCCCTGTAATGGCAACAAAATAGTAACGGCCTTCCTCTTGTAGCGCCAAGTAGAAAAGCATAGCAAACACTTTTTCCATCTTCTTCTGCATTTTAATCTTCCATAGTTCAAAGAAGTTATATAGCTCCATTAGAATTGAGTACATGTTTTAATTATAAAATATGAATTAACTTTTTGCCCTTTCTTATACCTTAATGGAGAAAGGGAACTTTAATGAATAAATAAAATGTGGAATTATATTCATACATTCCAAATAAAATAAAATAAGAATCTAGGAAACTATGCTAAGTCATAATACATGTTTATGAACATTAGTATACCTTCTGTTAATTCTGCTATACTCATAGATCAGTGTCTTGTCCGCTTGTCACCAGCGAGGCTTCCTCCGGCAACAGATGGGGAAGGGTGCAAAGACCCACCGTCAAACATTATACAGAAGGTGTCTAAATTGAACGTCTCCATCAAGTTCCTTTACTTGGAGACCAGGAAACCCCGTGGAAGAAGGTAAGGAAAGATTGTAGGAGTCAGAAGGATCGAGGACAGCAGAACATGAACATGACTCACTGAATTAACTAAACAGGACTCATATGAGGTCACAGAGACTGAAGTGGCAACCATGGGGTCCACATATGTCTGTGTTAGGTCCTCTGCATATATGGTATGGCTGTTAGCTTGGAGTTTTGTGGTACTCCTAACAGTGGGCATGGGAGTATCTCTGACTCTTTTACCTTCTCTTGGGACTTTTCCTCCTGTTGTGTTGCCTTGCTCAGCATCAATATGAGAGCTGTCACCGTGTCTTACTGTATCTTGATTTGTTCTGTTTGGTTGTTGTCTCTTGGAGGTCTGCTGTTTTCATAAAGAGAAACAGAGTGGGGTGGATCTTGGGGAGAGAAGTGAGAGAGATGGGAAGAGTGAAGAGAGGGGAAACTGTGGTAGACATGTATTACATGAGAGAAGAGTCTAGTTTCAATTTAAAGCAAAATAAAAAATTCAGTGTTTACATATGTGTGAGTGTGTGTGTGTACGTGTGTATGTGTGTGCGCATCTTCTCTTAAGTAATAGTACACAGTTTTTATCAATAGAAAGAAAGCTGAATCCCAAAATACTCCAAAACCAAACTAAAAATGTGAGCCAATATGTCAAAACTTAGTGAACATTTTTACGACCCATCAATTGTATCATTGCAAGTCATTAGAGAGGAGATTTTGATGAACATCAATTTAAAACATCAAGAAAAATAAATGATCCTTCATTTCATTCCTTCTCTTTGTTCTCACCTTCAAGTTGTTAAGGTCTTTGAGAAGAATAAAAGATGACACTTCAGTAGCTCACAAATCAGACTTAACTGTTCCCATGTCAGTTTGAGTTTAGAAAAGATTACTTTCATCTAACAGCCCTCTCAGATACAGTAGGACGGCTGGGTACTATGTCACCTCCAGGAATGATTTATACTGCATCCATCTAAAATTTAAAGTATTAGAGAACTCTGCCTTCTATCTGTCTCCATACTTCTAAAAGAGCTCCCTACGGTGCCTCAGTTTCAAAAAGAAGAAAAAAGGCATTTTCCTATTATTCAACTATATAACTACTTGAAAGTAAAGTTGTGTTTATATTAAGGTTCAGAATAGAGGTTAGAATATCACACTCATAAAACTATTCACCATCTTTCTGGTCAAGTTAAGCTTAAAGTTTGTTCCTTATTTTGTTGCTTGTTTCATTAAAAGTCTAAATTGCATATAAGATCCCTTATGAGAAAGATTAGTGTGGATAATTCTTTTTCTCAATAAACTCCCAATCTGTCAGGCATGCTAAGAGATTGCACATGTTTACAATCTGCAAAATAAGATGATGACTATCAGAGAAATGCATGACTGGTGCTCTCAGTAAAAGAAAATAGCTTCAAAACTAAGCAAAGCTGAGAATATAATGATTTTCTCTAATTTGGATACATCTGATACCAGGGATCATCAAGGAAACATACAGAGTCTTATATATAAGGGGGAGGGGAGAGCCATAAGCTTTTAGACAAACCAAGTGAGAATGATAGGATAGTAACTCCTAATGCCTGTACCAGGAATACAGATTTTGTAAGACAATTGTGTGAACACAAAATGCAACGTGATACCAGCTGCTCTTTACAAGTGATACGAGGCAGGGATAACGTGAGAGAGCTCTCTTTCAGGTGAATGCTAACAAAATGTCTACTACAATAAATGGCCCTATAATGAAACCTCAAGTCAAGGTACTAACAGTGGGAATGGCAAAAAAAAAGTGTCCAAAGTGAAAAATATACATGGAGGTGTAATCACCACAACAGCCTATATACTATGATATGAATACTATGTAGAGAGAGAAATAGAAGTTACTTGTGAGGGTCGCATGACTAGGAGGGAAATGTGCTATGGCATTAACACATCTTGGAAACCAAAAGAGGCATATATGGGAATTGAGAGATAATTAGTCCAGATGGAAAATATGTTGAATTTTAAAGCCCTCTCAGAACAATGAACTAGGAAGTTCTGCTTTGTTGGAAACTTTGGTAGCCCCTTTTAGTTCTGTGATTTCATCTCATGTGTGAACAGAAAATATTAGACAGTAAAGTTTATCACAAGCTACATAGTGTCGGGCACCACTGGCAAAGCAGTAAAAAAATATGCACAGCTCACAGTAATAGTGACTGTGACATTGAAAGGTCAGTTCCTGGAGCAGAGGTTTGATAGTTTTATTACCCTGCATGATCTTCCTTTCCTTCCCCTCATTCATGTGTTATTTTCCTTGTCTGTTATGTAAAATTACTCCATTTCATTTGTTTGCCTTTTTGAAATGGGATCCCACTGAGTTGCCCAAGCCTCTCCTTCCCATGAACTGGGATTACAGAGGAATGCCACTAAAGCCCAGCTGCACTTTTTATGAGACAAAATTTATTGTATACATTTAAAGCATACGATATGATGCTCTAAGGGTTATATAAAGTAAAGAAATTATACTACAGTGAAACAAATTAACCTCCATCACCTAGTGTAATTACTCCTTTTCCTATAAGAAATTCATTTAGCAAAAATCTTGAGTAAACTGTTGCTACCAGTAGCTATAGTCTGCATGACACACATTAGTTCTTACATATTTGCTACTACGTATCTTTTGGCCATCTTTTACTTCAAGATTTTCAGCTCCACTCTACTCTTGCACTTGACCATGAGCTATTGTAGATCAAATATACTCACACAGCAGTATAACTAAATTGGTATTTCCAATATGCAGTGCTTAAGTGAGCTTGAGAAAACGTTACCTAAGCTGTGTTAAGAAATGGTATAAATCCTTGTTCAATCAGGCAAAGCAAAATTTCTCTTCCATTTAATCTCCACGACAGAAAGAAAAAATGAGTTAGGAAGAAAAGAAGCAATGACAAGGAAAGAAAGGGGGAGAGGAGAAAGACTGGGGAGGAAAGAGAAGAAAATGAATGCACCGGAGTGCAGTAGAATCACATAAACATGATTTCTTAAAATAAATCAAGTCAATACAAGGGCAAAAACTAAAAATTTATTTGCCCCCAGTATTCATTAATCTGACAAAGCAGATCCCTCATTAATTTAACTTCAGATACATAGATCGTACTTACATCTATTAGACGTTTTTAAAAGGTGGAAACTGGAGAGGCTAATGAATCCAAGTTTTCCACATTAATCCCAGCTTTGCTTGTGTCAGATGTTTCAACTCAGCCAATGTTCTTACACTTTAGTCTTAATTTTCTCAGGTACAGAATACTTATCAATAACACTATCCTTTAGTGATATGCTAAATTAAAAGAAAGGAATGCATGAGTGGCAGATGGGGTGTTTGTGGCCCTCACCATTCTTGTACACGTGGTCTCCATAAGTTCTAGTTCACTTTCTTATAGAATTTCTGTTTCTTAGAATGAAATAATATTTGTTGGCACCTAGAAAACAGTAGATTAACTCTCAGAAAACTTCCACACTAATAAAGTGGTGTTTGAAGAAAATAGCTTTAGATATGTTCACAGTTATGTCCTCATGTTGCTTTTTAAGTCATTATTGAGAATGAACTTATTTTATTGAGCAATGCCTTGTGGTCGCATCGGATTTCTGTATATTCTACCAGTTAAAATAAAACTGTACCGCATGCACTGGAGTATTTTCAATCACTCCAAAACATCTTACTGCAGTGCTTTTTTTTGTTTTTAGACTGTGAAACTCATCTAAAAGAGAAAACACAGTGTTGATTAGCTATCAAATCTCCGCTAAGTGCCTCAAGATAACTGAACCCCAACTCCTCTGCATCTTAGTTGCATAAATTTAGCCCTAATTTTAGTGGATCTGACCTTGAAATTTAGGTTAAAGTTGTACAAAACCTATGGATGGTTGACAGTTTGTAGTAGTTAATTGCATAAAGCCTGGATCTTTATATAGGCACAGAATGTTAATTTCACAAGAACTAATATAGCTCAAAAATATGTGTGGTAATGTTTTAAATGCTATTTTTGTCATAATTAATGAAATGCAGCAGCATTACAAAGCATATATGTTCTTTCCTATAGTTTTTGTATGTTTTTGTTTTCTGGTGGTGCTAGGGCTCTCTAACTGGAAGTTAAGAGGGTACAAGGCTAGGTATTCTCAACTTTCGGGTCACAACACTTTTAGGATCATATGTCTGATATCCTGAATATCAGATATTTGCATTACAATTCATAGAAGTAGCAAAATTACAGTCATGAAGTAGCAACTAAATAATTTTATGGTTGGGGCCAGCACAACATGAAGAGCTGTATTAAAGGGTCGCAGCATTAAGAAAGGCGAGAACCTCTGCTACAGGCAATTGCTCTGCTACTGAGCTAGACCGCCAGTACTAGTGCAGAAAATATTTGTGTCATAAATAACTAACATCTAACAGAAACACAGTACAAACTAAAAATAAAATTTATGACTTCATTTATTTAAGAAGAAAATGGATAAATCCAGGAATATGTAAATTTGGTAACTCAAACCGTAAAAATAAGATCCATCTTTTTAAATATCTCAGCTTTCTGTGAGCCTTATTCTCAAGCATAAACATAGTTTCCAGTTGCTAAAGGTATGCACAAGTTCTGTTAGTCCAGAACAAAAGGTATTGCCAATTTTCAACAATCCCAGTAAAGATCTGAAGGCTGTCCCATGTCTGTCTTGGATATAATTATGGTGGTCATGGGTATGGAATACCTTGATAAGCCAGGACATCTATAGTGGTAGCATGCTGAGCATGCTTGTTTTACCATTTGATAGGACAAGCCTGAGATATGTGTGTGAAACAGTGGAGTCAAAATCATGCAATATACATGGACTGGGAGCATTAAGAGCTCACCTTAGAAAGATTGCAGGGAATTAAAAGGAAGGGCTGCCAAGCAGAACAAAATAGGGTGGCCATAAGGACGTAGTGGACTACAGAGTGATCATGTACGGCAGTGCAATTACTTAGCATATGAGGCTGTTCAAATATTGTTTAACAGAGAATTTCCCGATTGGAAAATAATAATAATCTCTGACCATTTTTTCTTTATAAGTGTATTTATGTTATCCAGTAGTTGTATCTCACTGGATAGAGTGCCTACGTAAGCATACCAGACAGAGGCTCTGGATTTGGTCCCTAGTACTTCCAAATCCAGAGGGTGGCTCACAGGCCTGTAATACAATCCCAACCACTTCAGCAGTGGAAGCAGGAAGATCAAAAGTTCAAGGTCATCTTCATAATTAACCAGCTATTGGCCTACAGGAGCTATATAAAGCCCTGTCTTCTAAACAGAAAAGGTAGATCTTTTAAGGGCCTGAGATGTACTTCAGTGCTAGAGTACCTGTTTCACATGTTTGCAGCCCAAAGTTCGATCTCCGTCACTCTTCCTCCCCTCTAAAAATAGACGTGGACTGATTTGATTTAGATCAAGTACCTGAACAAAGGCTTGACGTTTCTGCCTTTCATTTAGAGCACTGTAGAGAACATTATGCTGGAGATGTCTATTTTGGAAATTCATCTGCCTGCACATCACTAGCTCCATGAGTTTTCCTGGCCCATTAAGTAACTTCACAAAGCGTTGCTGTCTCTAGGGAGAAAGAGGAAAACTCCATGAAAAGAAAATAGAAAGCAAGTACATTTTCTTCAGCAAGAATGTTCTTTCAGCTTAGCTCATTTCTGTCACCTAGTTCAGAATGTGATTGTGACTTCCTCCCGTGCTAATTTTAAATTTGTTATTTATTCTACATATGAAGGTCTTTGCTCTTAACATTTTCTTCTGTCAGATACCTTAGCACAAAGCAATTTTATTTGGGTGATTATTATAGTGAACTCTAACGAACACAGTTGTTGGGATTATTAGGGATTGATGACTGGTGACTACACCACCTCTTCCACTTCTGTGCCCATTCTAGCTACCTGAATATTCTTCTTTCTCTAGAAGAAAAATCAATGGGGACAATAATAACCACTTCACAATGACAGGGGATCCACTGTCCTCTTCTTGCCTTCACAGGACATCTAAACACAGGTGCCACCCTATCCACAATAGCCAGGAAACGGAAACAAAGAACTGGTTTCCAGTGTTAGGCATGATTTCCCTCCTGCTAAACGGACCTTAAGTCTGTTAGACAGCTGTCAGTTGCCACTCACATCTGAATGACATTTATTTCACCTTTATGCATATTTTGCCATGCTGGTCAGTGCCATGGCTCATAGATGTTGCAGCTGGGTAGGACTGTTTATTTGCCTGTGTATAGTCGTTTCTGGAACCATGGAAGCTAAGTCACAGGAAAAAGTTTTAAAGGCAAGATCCAGCTCAAATAAGCTGAGTTCTATAAGAGTTCACTCTCAACATCTGGGAGGCAACAGAAGGCTACACAAATAGTTTATATTGATTTGAGAGTCACGTGGAATATTCTCAACCACTGGATATCATGCTCAGCACTGGGGATGTTGTTAGTCTATGGAGAGAGTTATAGAGTGCATTGTTAACCCGAGTGGTTTAATCTTTCTCTCTCTCTCTCTCTCTCTCTCTCTCTCTCTCTCTCTCTCTCCTCTCCATGTGTGTCTAATGTTAGGTAAAATATAAAATAATATGAGTTCTCAATTCATGGTCAGACAACTTTGGTGCTATTTGTCCTTTGTCCCTCCTCTGTCTTTTTCGACCTCCTGGAAACCCAACTGGAGCTCTCTTCCCATTATTCCATTGTCTGTTTTGTACCACCTGTATCCCTGTATCCTGCTAGTACTCTCCCAACCCTTCCCAAGAGGTCCTTTGTACTTTCCCCTGTTTACTCACTGTAGGAAGCGGTTCTCCCCACCGTCAGGATGGCGCTTGGCATGTAGCCAGCTAGCTTGAGTAGGCACTGTGACTGTGGCTCATTATAGAGAAAAGGTTCTCACTTCCAGGTGTGGCTACTCGATTAGCCCACCTCGCATCACATGGAGCAGCCAATTATCAGTGACGGCATGGCAGCTGCTGATAAAATTAAGGCAATGCATATAAGTCGGCTGGGGCGGTAGCCAGGAGGATTGAAGGAGAAGATTGGAAGGAGGGAATTCAAGGGGCATCAAGAGGAAGAAGGTAGAAGCAAGCGTGCTGTAACAAGGAACCTGAATAAACCACTTGAAGAAGAACACGGTTGTCGATGCCTTTATTTCCACTGGTCAGAGCAGAGGGCAAGCTACAACTCACATCTGAGGACTTGAAGTTAGGGATCACAGATGAGAGAGAACATGATGCACTTGTGTTTCTGGGTCTGGGTTACCTCCCTCCATATAATATTTTGTAGGACCATCATCCATTTACCTTCAAATTATATTATTTCACTTTTCTTTACACCTTAATAATATTCTATTGATTTATTGAACCGAACTACAACACCTATGAACCACAATACTAGGAAGCATGGCAAAATATGCATAAAGGTGCAAGAATAGGCACTCATGTGTGAGTGGCGACCAGCAGCTGTCTAATGGTCTAAAGCCCATTCAACAGGAGAGAAATTGTGACTGTTATTGGAAACCAGTTTTCCATAGTTAGTAATCTTAGAAAAGAATCTACTACCATTACATTATTTATTACTATTATTATAGTAGTAGTAGTGGTCGTCTTCGCAGTACATGTATAGTTTTGCCTCTCATATACATATATATAACACTAGTGTCTGTAAACCACATATGTGCAGTGCCCACAAAGGCCAGAAGAGGGCACTGCAATCCCTGAAACTGAAGTCGCAAACCATTTTGAAATACCATAAAAGTTTGCAACCCCATAGGAAGAACAACAATATCAATCAACCAGACCTCCCAGAGCACCCAGGGACTAGACCACCAGTCAGAGAGTACACATGGAGGGACCCATGGCTCCAGCTGCATATGTAGCAGGGGATGGCCTTGTCAGACATCAATGGGAGGAGAGACCCTTGGTCCTGTGAAGGTTTGATGCCCCAGTGTAGGGGAATGCCAGGGTGGAGGTGGGAGTGGGTGGGTGAATGTAGGAGCACCCTCATAGAAGCAGTGGGAGGGGGGATGAAATAGGGATTTTCTGGAAGGGAAACTGGAAAAGGGGATAACATTTGAAATGTAAATAAATAAAATATCCAATTAAAAAAGAAGAATCTAGTCACAGTCCTCGTTCCTAACTATTGAGACATTCTCTAGCAGCAAACTCTTCCTCTTTTCAAACATCTATTTTTACTTTTTTTTTAACATTGTGTGTGTATCTGTGTAGTGTCCATAGAGGCCAGAAGAGGGCACTGTATCCCCAGGAGCTGGATTCACAGGAAGCAGTGAACTTCCTGATGTGTATGCCGAGAATTGAACTGGGTCTTCTGAAAAAACAGCATGAGCCCCTAACTGCTAAGCTTTACTCTCCGCCCCAACATCTTTCTCAAGTAACACCTTCCTTGAAAGTCTCACACTATTATGTACGTTTACATCCTATGGTTTTTATTTTATTTGAAAATCAAAAATATAGAAGGGCCTTGGCAAATCATAGGCAGAGCCATAGTGACCTGTACCCTGAACCTACACTCAGTGATACCCTGTTCTGAAAGATATCTGTACTCCCCCTGAACGCCTATGCTCCAGTGCCATTCCCTTCCCCACATCCTGCCTTTTTGTGTTTATAACCTCTGTGTAAATAAGTAATGATGTGATTTAAATAACTAAATAAATAAAATTAAATAAAAAAAGAAAGAAAATCAAAAATAATGTATTCCCCTCCCTCCGGTTAAAGCAGTCTCATAAATGTCCTTTTTCGTTCCTCCCATTATACTTCAATGCATCATATCTAACATTATTTGGACATGTTTGTTTCTACTTCCATCTGACATTGTAACTCTGACATGTGTGTTTTACTTACAGCTTTGCTTTTAAAATGCATTTAGCCCTGACTACTAATACTTTGTTTATAGTTAGTATGGAGGTCCTCCTCTTGTAGTGTTCACGAGAAGAGCTCATGATAGTCAGATGTTATGGTGTATGTGCATAATCTCAGCACTCAGCAAACTGAAAGGGATTACTAATAGAAGGCCAGCCTGAAGCACGTAGTAAGACACTGTCTCAAAAAAGGCTTCCTTGGGCTGGAGAGATGACTCCATGATTAAGAGCACTTACTACTCTTCTAGAGAGCCCAGGTTTAGTTCCTGGTACCAATATGGCAGCTCACAACCATCTGTAATTCCAGTTCCAAGAGATTTGATGCCATGTTCTGGCCTCTTTGAGTATCAAGCATAGACATGCCATGTAGAGTCATATATGCAGGGTAAACATTCATACATATCAAATAACAGAAACTTTTTTTACAAAAGAGCTTTTTGTAATTTCATACTCTTGCTGCCATGGGCAAGAGCTGCTCCCACTGCTCAGAATATTATTATACTTTGCCTACCCTGAAACTGTGTGCTGAAATAAACCCTTGTTCCATAACAAGAGAAAACAGCTGGTACAGAAAAATAATATCAAGGAAGGGAACTGTTGCTGTGCTAAACCTGGCTGTTACTATCACAAGCTTTTGGAAATATGTTCTGGAGCAAATGTGAAAGACTTTGGACTTGTGGGCCATGGAAACCTCACAATTGTTGGTAGAAATTACTGGGCCATTCTTGTGTAATTAAGAAAACCACAATATAATAATAATATAATAAATATAATAATAATAATTTCCTACTCTCATAAAGAAGGGAGAAAAGTGTTCATAATAATACCTCCATATCTTCATGTATCTACAACATCATAACTAACTATAAAAATGCTTCACTTAGCCAAGTATGGTGGCATACTCCTATAATTTCAGCACTTGGGAGGCAGAGGCAAGAGACTCAGAAGTTCAAGATTATCCTTAACTACATAGCAACTTTGAGGTCAGTGAAACAACACCAAACAAAGTTTTGTTTCTCTTGAATTTTCTCAGTGCTTCCCTCAGCATCCTCATTCTTCTCACTCCAGTCTGTGCAACTTATATTGAGTCTCCACTTCCTTTGTTTGCCTTATGTATTTACACTTAAATATGATCCCTATACTAATCAAATGTGTTGAGGATGATTGTTCTCCTGATTTTAATCAAAAGAGGGTTCATCTGACAATGGCCTATAACCATCTCATTAAGTATCATGTAACCATGGCAAGATTTCCAGTGGAGAGATTGGGACATCAACCCAGACACAATACCTTTGGCCCAAAATTTGTCCTGCCTACAAGATGTACTGGGTAACCATGGTGCAGAAATTGTGGGAGTGGCCAAGCAATGATTGTTCCAGCTTGAGACCTGACCCATGCCATGAGAAGAAACTCGCCTCCAATACTGCCCAGAGGGCTGGGAGCCATAGGCTTAATAGCTCATGATAGAACCAAACATGAATGGGAAAAAAAATTCAATGAAATGATTCCAAATAAGACCAACAGTGTCAGCTAACCTGGGCCCTGGGGAGCTCCCAAAGACTAAGCCACCAACCACAGAGCATACGTAAGCTGGTCCGAGACCCCCAGCACATACGTAGCAGAGGACTGAGTACCTTGTGTGGACCCAGTGGGAGAGGATGCACCTAATCCTGTAGAAACTTGATGCTCCAGGTAGGGGGATGCCCGGTAAGGCACCCTCTCAGAGACAAAGGGGAGGGGGAGGGGTGAAGAATTCTGGGAGGGGGGACCAGGAGGGGGCAACATTTGGGATGTAAATAAAATAATTTACTTTAGAAAAAGAAATTATTCCTAATGATATTCTTCTATGCTCTTAGATTGCCATCTAGCCCAGTTTTCAGAGAGACTTAACCCAGAAACTGATGGTAACAGATGCAAAGACACACAGGTAGAACATGGAGAATCATGTAAAAGAGGGGGAAGAGGGAGCCAGAGGGGTTAAGGACACCAGAAGAACACCCACAGAATCTAAAGGGTTACAGCGGCGGATTACAGCGGTGCGTGGCTTAAAGCAGACCACAACAGACCAGCTGATACCACGGGGAAGTGGATTTATTAGGATAGAGGATGGGGGAAGAAGTGGGGAGAAAGATGGTGAGAGAGAGAGAGAGAGAGAGAGAGAGAGAGAGAGAGAGAGCTGTCGCTTGCCCTGAATATTTTTATTGCCTGTGACGTATTCGTCCGCAGGTAACAGGTTACAGGTGAATTGTGGGGAGGTTTGGTGGTTGTCTTGGTAACGAGGTAGAAGTCGCACATCACCTAAATATGACGTCACTCAGAGTTCGGGCTTGATGCTAACAGAATCAACCAACCTAATCACATAAGAGCTCACAGGGACTGACCTGCAAACCAAAGAGCCAGCATGGGGCTGACCTAGCCCTTCACATATATGTTACAGTGTGTAATGTCTTCTTCTGGGACTCCTAACAGTGGGAGTAGAGGCTATCTCTTACTCTGTTGCCTGCCTTTGGGACCCTTTCCCCCTACTGAGTTGCCTTGTCTATCTTTATTAGAAGAGGAGGTGCCTAGTCTTACTGCAACCAAGAGAGACAGGACCAGTTGATGAATTTTGTTGCCTTAAGTGTTTTAGTCCGTGTGCCTCTGGGTGGTTTGCAATATTATTAGATGGAAAGAAGACCTCATAAAACTTAGCCATTTCATTCTCATACTGTGCAAAGGGAACTTTAGGATTATTTTCCAGATTCATAACATAGAAAAGAAATATTGTCTTAGAATTAAGTGAGTATAGTTTCCTGCCATATACCTCAAAAGCCTCAATTACAGTATCTAAAAAAGAGTACCCAATCTCAATAAAAAAGAACAAGTACTCTCGTAGCTTGCTTGTTACAAATGACTCATCAGTCTAAATTAGTTACATTAAATATGACTGTCTTCATTTTTTTATTTGACCTTTTTTTAAAATCATTTTTACAATCCAGACTTTATTGCCCTCTCTGACTTTTCCACATCCCACACATCCTCCCCCCACAACCCCACCCATCTCCAAGAGGATGTCCCCACCCTACCCCCACCCCATCAGACTGCTCGACTCCCTGGGACCCCAAGTCTCTTGAGGGTTAGGTGCATCTTCTCTGACTGAGTCTGAACCAGGCAGTCCTCTGCTGTATATGTGTTGGGGGCCTCATACCTGCTGATGTATGATGCTTGGTTAGTGGCTCAGTGTCTGAGAAATCCTTGGGGGTCCAGGCTAGTTTAGTCTGCTGATTTTCCTATAGGGTCAACCTATTCCTCAGCTTCTTTCAGCCTTTTCCCTAATTCAATCACAGGAGTCAGCAGCTTCTGTCCATTGGTTGGGTGTAAGTATCTGCATCTGACTCTTTCAGCTGCTTGTTGGGCCTTTCAGAGGGCAATTATGCTAGGCCCCTGTTTGTATGCACACCATAGCATCACTAATAGTGTTAGGCCTTGGGGCCTCCCCTTGAGCTGGATCCCAGTTTGGGCCTGTCACTGGACCTTCTTTTCCTCGGGGTCCTCTCCATTTTTGTCCCTGCAATTCTTTCAGACAGGAAAATTCCAGAGTTTTTGACTGTGGGCTGTCAACCCCACACTTGATGCCCTGTCTTTCAGCTAGAGGTGAGCTCTACAAATTCCCTCTCCCCACTGTTGGGTATTTCATCTAAGGTCCCTCCCTTTGAGTCCTGAGTGTCTCTCACCTGCCAGGTCTCTGGTACATTCTGGAGCGTCCCCCAACCTCCTACCTTCCAAGCTTGCATGTTTCTATTCTTTCTGCTGGCCGTCAGGGCTTCAGTCTTGTTCCCCCCCAACCAATACCTTATTATGTTCCCCTCTTCTCCTCCCTGTCACCTTTCCAACCCAGGTCCCTCCCTCCCTTCCCCTTTCCTGAGATTTCTTTCTTCTCCCTCCCAAATGGGATTAAGATATCCTCACATGGACCCTTTGGCTTGTTAGTCTTCTTGAATTCTGTGGATTGTATCCTGGGTATTCTGTACCATCAATTTGCCTGCAATACTCATGATGTCCTCATTATTAATAGCTGAGTAGTATTCTATTATGAAAATGAACCTCATTTTCTGTATCCATTCTTCTGTTGTGGGACATCTGGGTTGTTTCCAGCTTTGGGCTATTATAAATATGGCTGCTATGAATATAGTGGAGCATGTGTCCTTGTTATATGTTGGAGCATCTTCTGGGTATATGCTCAGGAGTGGTATAACTGGGTCCTCAGGTAGTACTGTGTCCAGTTTTCTAAGGAACCACCAGACTGATTTCCAGAGTGGTTGTACCAGCTTGCAATCCCACCAGCAATGGAGGAGTGTTCCCATTTCTCCACATCCTAGCCAGCATGTGCTGTCACCTGAGGTTGTGATCTTAGCCATTCTGAGTGGTGCAAGGTAGAATCTCAGGGTTGTTTCGATTTGCATTTCTCTGATGACTAAGGACATTTCTTTAAGTGCTTTTCAGCCATTCAAGATTCCTGGAATTCAGTGAAAATGAGGACACAGCACACCAAAACTTATGGGACACAGTGAAAGCAGTGCTAAGAGGAAAATTCATAGCACTAAGTGGCCTAGTAAAGAAACTGAAGAGATCCTACACTAGCAGCTTAACAGCACACCTGACAGCTCTAGAACAAAAAGAAGCAAACACACCCAAGAGAAGTAGAAGGCAGGAAATAGTCAAACTCAGAGTTGAAATTAACCAAATAGAAACAAAAAGAACAATACAAAGAATCAACAAAACCAAAAGCTGGTTCTTTGAGAGAATAAACAAGCTAGACAAACTCCTAGCCAAACTAACTGAAGTGCCCAGAGTCGGTATCCCAATTAACAAAATCAGAAATAAAAAGGGAGACATAACAACAGAAACTAAGGAAATTAGAAAAAAACATCAAATCCTACTACAAAAGCCTATAATCAACAAAACTGTAAAATCTAGATGAAATGGATGATTTTCTAGACAGATACCAGGTACCAAAGTTAAATCAAGTATGAATGTCTTAAAGTTTAAAAGATACTATAGGTTACTTGGAAGTTTTTCTGGAGAAATGGCTTGACAATTCCATGAGTTGTTTCTGATCTGGTCTTGCTTGGAGACATGAACTGGATTTTTTTTTCAAAATTCCAATAGTTATATGAGCTTATAACATCAAGCTGCACTTCTTTTGCTTCATAGGATTTTCTATTTATCCCCGTTTTACAAATAGTTCTGTTGAGCTATAACTGATATTATATAAGTTGCATGTATTTAAGATGTACAGTTTGACAAATTTGAATACATGCTGATGAAATAATGATCATACTAAAGAATGAGTATATTTACTACTCCAAAATTGTTTATGTATAACACCTACAATGGTTAGACCTGATAGAAAGACAGATTTTTTTCATTCAGCTGAAATAATTGTATAATAACCAAACTTAACAAGAAAACAACAGGAACCACGAAGAAACAAATGTATTGTCATTTGTGATGTTCTGTGGAATAGGATGTTTTATTAGTCGATGGTGTGGAAATACACACACATATACATTCTCTCCTTTGTCCTCCTTCCCCTTCCTCATTTTCTCCTGTCCTCCTTGTGTACGCATGTATCTGAGTCTTTTACTCTCACTTTTCCTGTTCTCTCATTATATCAATGATGACTTCAATAGCCTTGATCAAGGAAAAATCTCACCTAAAAGTGATAATAAGCCAGGAGTGGTGACTTGTGCATGCAATTTCAAATGAGGTGGACACCAGGTAAGAAAAATTGGTGCAGATCTGAGGCTAGCCTGGGTTACATAGTAAGTTCCAGGACAACCTGGAATACACTGAGATATTCTGTGACATTCTGTATCAACAAAAAGATGATCTAGTAATACCTCATTTGTGGGTTTTAGGGAGCATCAAGTTAGCACATAGATTGGAAATCCATGTGTGAATCACAAAATCCTATACACATATGAGTATCACCATATTAAAGTTGTATTCCACGAAACAGGAACAGCAGGAGAAACTATACTCTTGGCTCCAGGTCAAACTGAATCAGGAATAGACACTTGTCTGTCTAATTGTTAGAACAGGTGGTTTGAAGTTTACTGTATAAACGACTGCGAAGAGCATAAGAAAATCCTCATTTTGAGGCTAGAATGTGACACAGTAACAAACGAACAAAGATGACTAATGTGTTGCAGCAGCCAGAGACTATAGAAATCTAAAGTGAATTGTGAAGATCTGCCCTGGTGTGGTAGCACATGCTACCTATAATCTCAGCACTCGTAGGATAAATGCAGTAGGATGAAGAATTGAAGGTCATGTTTCATCCTACATAAGACCTTGCTTCAAAACAAACAAATCATGAAGCTCTCCAACACACATCAGAAGTTGTGATCATTGAGAATGACAAAGTGACAACAACCATTTCAACTTGTCCCTCTAGCAGAAAGATTCCTGGGTCTTTAATTAGGAAAGGCATCTATAACACAAATCTAGATGACTGCTTTTATGGTGGAACACAGCGAGAGCATCTGAGCCGTGTTTGAACACCCCTCTAACAAAACACAACACACAAAATGGGGAGTCATAGGTCGGGAAGAAATATTGACCTGTTAAATTGTCACAAATATCTGGAGAGCTCTTGGAATAATACACAAGGCTCATAATTAAAAGGGTGCCTAAATCAACTAATCTATACATCAACTTGGAAGATGGAATTCACACATAACAATAAATGAGAATAAATAGACAGAACCAGTTAAAACAAGTTATTACTTGAGAGTGGCAGCTCATACCTGTAATCCCAGCACTTAAGAGGCTGAAGTAGAATGATAGCTATTAGATTGAGTCCAGCCTGGACTACATGGTACATTTTAAAACAGCCTGAGCAATAATGTGAAACCTTATTTAAAAACAAAAGCAAGAAAGGTGAAGGTGAGATGCTGCTCAGTTGATGTATTTATTCTTTGTCTAGCATGCACAAACATCTGGGTTTGATCCCTAGCATCATATACAACTGAGCATCAAGGAGCATGCCTGTAATGCTAGCACTGGGGAGGTCTCTACACAAAGATAAGAAGTCTAAAGTCATCCTCAGCTGCACAGCAAATTCAAAGGCCTCCTGGAGTTCATGAGGTTCTGTCAGCAATACTAGTTTGTTTTTAAAATGCCTTATGCCAAAAACTTTTTTTGGAGAAGTAATTTTAATGTAGCATAAGATACATTTGAATTAGGTGAAATTTTCTGTGATCAGTATAATATTTTACAATAATCATTTCTGTAATCAGATCAGGAATGGTACACTGAAAAGTTTAGCCAGAAGAAACATCAGGAGGTCCCTGGGTGGGTGTCAGTGTCTGTACCACCTGGAGACACAATGCTCTTCATTTGTGGCAAGCAGTGAGCATCAAGAATACACTTAATCTAAGAGTTTCTGTATGATGTTTTAGTTATGGAAAAAAGCAGGTCACTGAAGAATAATCATTTCCAGTCAAGTTTATGAGAGAATAGAAAGAAACTTATTGAGCTGATCTGGGCAATGTGAGTAGAAGCAAAAACCCAGTCAATGTATATAGCAATACGGTCATGAAAGAGGGCAGTCCTTTCTCTCAATAGTGACCCTTATCCAGACCAACTCCTGCCTACCTCTCCATGAGAAGAGGCTTTGCCTCACCTTGCAGACTGCAGGATTTAATGCATGAAGCTCTTGCTGTTTCATAGTGGTGATGTATACCACAGCCTCCCTGGGAGCATTCACGTTTCACATTGCCTTCTTTTTTCTTTTGCTTTTTTTTTTTTTTTTTTTTTTTTTTTGCTTTTATACCATTTTAATTACATGCAAGTATTAAGGACAGTTCTAGGTTGAGGACCTAGCAATACAATAGATGCAAATAGTCAAGGAGCAAACAAGACAATAAACACATATAGTCAAAGAACAAGCAAGGCAATAAACAATGTCCCATGATCACGGTTTCTAAGGGTTTATCAGGATGACCAAAGTATCTGAGCCTACTTCCCTGTCCTAGCCCAAGGTAATTTTCATGCCTGAAGCCTACTTCCTTGTTCTAGCCTAATATTTAGATTCCTGCCTGAAATTACTTCTTTGTTCTACCTAACATTTAGATTCCTAGGAAATGGGCTACTTCACAGGAATCTGACATTTGGCTAGAACAAAGAAGTAATTTCAGGCAGGAATCTAAATCTTAGGCTAGAACAAAAACTTTTACATAAACTACATAGAATTCCTTTTCACTAAAAACAATTTGCAAGTCACAGGGCTACATGCACCACAATTTGAGCAGGATTTATTTTGAGAATAAGTTATTCTGTTCTTGCAACATACACACACACACACACACACACACACACACATTCACACACACACATACCCCTCTGTAAATTGTGCTGAATTATGGGGAATTTGTGCCTGAGAGCCATGGGTTTTTCAAATCTTCCATCCTTGGTATCAAGTAAAAGGAAAAGAACTGACTTTTTCTTCACTCAATTTCCCTCTTGAATGTTTCTAAATTCCATAGTCAGTAATTAAAATTTTACTTTTAAAGTCCATATACACAATTTCACATTGTGTTTTCAGAATCCTGTTAAATCAAAAACTTCCAAAACATGGGGCAGAAGAGACAGGTAAATGCAAACCTTGATCATTGATATCCTGGAGTGTAGTTTTAAGATTTTTCACTTTGTTTTGTTTTTGAGACTGTGTCAGTATATAGCCCTGGCTGGCTTAGAACTTTTGACAATTCTCCTGCCTCTGATTTCTGAGTCCTTGAATTACAATGTGCACCTCCACTCTGAACATCTTAGGTGTCTTTTATATGATTTTCAGTTCCTCCAAGACAGATTTTTCTCTCCTCTTGATAGACTTACACATTGTTGGCTTATGTATGTTTAAAAATGAGGATACATGACAATTGCCATTATCCCATTTTGTCCTGAAGTCTTTCAGTTTTCACCTATATCCCAGGAAGTAATTACTTTCATTTATGATTCAGAAATGGAAGGATGGTAGTAGTGTCAATTCCTTTAGCCAGACTTTTTGCTTAACTTTAAATGTACAAAATGAATTTATTAAACACAGTTTTAATAAGCAAAAATAATTATTGCGCAAGCCTCTGTCTTTAAAACATTTTCTGATAAGCAGCTTAGTGTTGCTGGGCTTGCTGAATCTTAAACCCATAAAACACCTTAAAAGTGTATACATGAATGTGGGTAGGAGCAAGCCCAGTGAAACTTGGTGGGTCACACACACAAAGAATGTGAAAGTAGGAAGGGGGCTGTTTGAGAAGAACGAAAGATGGAAGAGAGTAATGGCTACCAAAATTACTAAAATTCACTATATACATGTATAAAGGTGCCAAAGAGTAATCAAATAAAATATAGTATAAAAATCATATTTATAATATAGTATAACAAAAATTTATAGAATATCATAAATCTCAAAATTAGTATTATAAAATCAGTTAATTGCTATTCAATATAGTTAAAAAAAAAAGGGCAAAAGTCATGTCTAGTTCTATTACCTAAATATAATGACTCAGACTAAGTGTCCTTTCTCCTAGCCTACTTTCTAAAAATAGATGATTTTTAATTTTTATTGCCTTTTATTTATTTGTTTAAGTGTGTCTGGTGGTGTGTGCGTGCTCTTGCTAACCAGCCTCAAGCTTGCTTCTTAAAATCATACCAGAACTCATGCAGGAAGTACATTAATATGTAGTGGTTTTTCATTTAGTGTTACAGCCTAAGTATTTTCTATTGCTATTACATAATATCCACAAGCGACCTTTTACATAGAGTAACAAAATAATTCACTTAATTATATACTGTAGATCACTTTAACATCCTCTTTTTAATTATTGTTTAATGATACATTTGTGTTAATTTTCATGATCATCATTACCTTGGATGTTAATAAATTATGCAAAATTATTTTGCCTATGCCATGTCATTTACACTAACTCTTTTTTATTATGGCTGCTTATTATAGCTGTGATAAAATACTTAGGAACACAATTTAAAGGAAGAAGTGTTACTTTAGGCCTAAAAGCGTGTGCAGTTTTGGTCATGGTCCCTTGGCCCCACAACCCTGAGTCTATGTCAGGTAAGAGAATCATGGCAGAGAAGATATAGTGGCCCAGAATGGTTCGTCTTCTAGTGTCTTAGTAGAAAGAAAGTATACCTATACTATCTGGCTTCGTCTTCTTTCTCCTTTTATCCCACCCAGGCCTTAACCTAAAAATTGTGCTAACCACAATCACCGTGGTGTTAATTTCTTTGATTACTTCTGGAATTTTACTTAGATATGCTTTTATTTTTGTTTATCTTTACATGTATTATCATGACACTAGAGGAAGAAGAGGTTCCTATTAGATGACATGGTCTCATCTCTGCTTACTTAATTGGCATCTGCTGCTAAAGAGTACCGAGAACCAAACACAGGTCATCTGCAAGAGCAGCAATTGCTTTTAACTGCCAGGCCATCTCTCCAGCCCACAATTCCCAGTTTTGTGCCATACTGGAGATCAAATCATTCCTCTGTACATGCTAGAGAAGTACCCTATCAGCTGAACATCAGCGCAACCAGAACCCTAGCCCCATGGAATCTTGGTGTGTGTTCGTTGACTTTTAGCTACATAATAACATATCATCCTAGAGTAGCTAATGATATGAAAAGATCTATTCATGATGCTGCTAGGAAAAGTTTCCTTGTTCAAGTGAAGCTGGGTGGATTAGAGCTTAGTTTGTTCATTCATTGTCATTTGGCCAGTAAACTGGGGACTCAACGGTCTCACCATTCATTCATAAGTCTTATGGATGACAGAGGAAAGGGGAATTACTAGCCCATATAATCTTTGCTATCTTGTTGGATGAGTGGAATTTTCCTTGTGTTCTAAAAACAGACAGAAAACAAACCACACAAAATTGTTTTAATGCAATTGCTTCCATTATGTTAGTTGGCATGCAACTGGCTAAAGTAACATGCAATTGGCTAAAGAGAGTACTATCAAAGGACAGAAAGGTAAAGAAAGACTGTGTGTCCATTTTTATAATCTACAATGTGCTATGATTACCACTCAGTTACAGACCCCATGCCATGAAACCTGCTCTAGTGTAATAATACCCAGTTTGGTGTTAGGCAGCTGTTAGGCCTGACATTACAGAAGCAATGATAGCTTTGTAATACTGCCTCCACTGCCTATCTAGCCCACTTTCTGTTGTTATTGGAATAAATCAGGAAATTATCTTCAACATCTCTTGGAGATATGAATTCTTAGATGCAGAAAACATGATCCACTAAATGATTTAAGCACAAAATATGTATTAAGATATGTCAGCTATGTGATATTAAAGTAGAAGTAGTTATATTGTGGTTGATGGTTTAATCAGCAGAAGGGGCAAGGAGATGAGGGACAGGAAAGAGAGTAGATGAGATAACCAAAACTGTTTATGTATGAATAAGATTTATGAAACCGCCTTACTTTTGGTTAATTATCCGTTGCTGGGTGGTGGTGGCACACTCCCTTAATCCCAGCACTTGGGGCAGAGGTAGGCAGATCTCTGAGTCTACATAGTATGTTCCAGGACATCCAGGGCTACACAGAGAAACCATGTCTTGAAAAACAAAATGAAACAACAACAACAACAACAAAAGATCTGTGGTTTGGCATTTTGTCATTATTTTGGTTTTCATTTTGGTTGCTTGTTTTTGAGGAGTTTCAGTTGAGGCACACTGAATTGGGCAGGTAGTGCTGTTCCAGAAAGGCTTGGGATTATTTAAAAAAAAAATCAAAAACAACTCAGTGCTAGACATGGACTCTCTTCCAATGAATTAATGGTCAGGAAGGTCCTACAGGTCCACTCAAACAACATAGGATGTTGGTGTTGGTTGTTCCCCACAACTAGGTGGTAAGACCTCATTTTTGAAGATATCACATGCTTTTGTTACAGGACATGGAGACATTTATCTGAAACGGACTGGGAAACTTCCTCCCTGTTGGATAGTTTTAGTAGTGCCAGAAAATTCTATGCAAGTATCTGAGGTAGAAAAAGACACTAATAGTATTACTCAATGCTAGAACCTATTTGCTAAAATGCCTAAAATGCTAATTACCACTAATGCTAAGAACTGATATCAAGTATAGAAAGAGAAGCACAGCAACCTAGCTAGGCAGGGCTTACATTTCCAATTTATGTTTTAAAGGAGAGTAAGCTAGAAGCAGTTTACAGTGGATCCAATGTGATCTAATCTGCAGTACAGTTGGCACCCTGTATCTGTGGCTTTACTTTTCATGGTTTCAGTTCTCTGAAAATATTAAATGTAAAAGTCCATTAATAAGTAATTTATAAACTTTAAATGACTTTTACTATGCTACATTGTTCTGTTTTATTATTCATTGTTGCTAATCTCTTATTATACCCCACTTATAAATGGCTTATAGGTGGCTCAGTGGCAAGGGTGTCCATTGCATAAGCTCAGCAACCTTAGTTTGAGCCCAGAACTCCCACGTAGAGAAAATAGAGAACTTATTTTATAAACCTGGCCTCTGACCTGTATGTTCATATCATGGCACATGCTCTCACATATACATGCCATCCACACATATAATAACAAATAAAATTTTAAAAATCATAGATGTATAGGTTTTAAAAATCCATTGCATAAATAAGGACCCATACTATTTGTGGATTCAGGCATCCACTGGTAATCCTAGACCTTTCCCCTGCACCTAAGAGAAAGCTTCTGTTGTTTTGTCCTGCTTTTAGTTGCGAACACAGTTTTGTCAGCTTTTTATTTTCTGGGCAGCATGATCAGAGGTCTCAATCTTCAGTCATAATGTTGGGAGACAGCATAGGACATTCATTTTGTTTATGTGGATCACAAAAAGAAGCTCACCCTAGCAGTTTCCTAACCATGCTGACTTTGCAATGCTAATAAAAACAATATAGTAGGATATATCCCACATACAGACAACAGTTTTTTGGAATAGCCCCCGTTCCAGTTGTTTGGGACCCACATTAAGGTCAAACTGCACATCTGCTATATATGAACCGGGAAGCCTAGGTCCAGTCTGTGTATAGAAATAAAATAAATAAATATTAAAGAAAAGAATACACTTTTTAAAAGTTGCATATTCAAATGAGTTTGTGTCTATATTCACAGCAGTTCTCTCATGTGGATGGCACATAGTTTTCATAAGATACATTGTGTGCTAATGAATAAATATGGCAACATCTTTGCTCTATAAGAAACTAAAATGAAACAAAACAACAACAAAAACAACAACAACAAAAGAAACCCCATCTAGTTCTGAATCTGAAGCTTCCTGATAAGCCAAAAGGTAACAATAATGCCTTCTTGCTTGGGACTCTTTGATGAGTCTGTAGGAATGTCCCCTTATCATTGAAACTATAGTCTTTTACTTCAGCTACTCCTACAATTCTATAAATAATCCTTTCCTGTTTAAAATACTTAAAACACATTTTTTAAAAATACAGCTGAACACTAACCTAACCAATATGTTAAAGTCCATTCTTTAAAAAAATTGAACTTCCTTAAGGAAAGAGAAGAATGGTGGTCCCTAGGGTCCCAGCAAGAGAGGTGGATATTAATAAACCAGTTCTGAAATTTCAGTTAGTTAGGAGGAAAAAGCTTTAGTGATCTATCATACTAGTTATCTATCATACTTAAAGATGAATGGTGGTTATAATAAACAAAATTTCAACACTGCTGTAAGAGCCAGGTGTGGCAGTGAATGCCTATAATCCCAGCCCTGGGGAGGACGAGGCAGGATGGTGAGGGTAGCCTGGGAGTTTGAGGTCTTTTTCAAAAGAACAAAACAAAGTCACCTCATGAAAGCTGAAGCTGGTGGTGTGCATCTTCAATCCTAGCCCTGAGGAGGCTGAGGCAGGAGGATCATGAATTTGAGGTTTGCCTGGATTACTTTTTTATCCTTGGCCATTTGTTTCAAAATTATTTATTTATTTATTTAGTTAGTTAGTTAGTTTGTTAGTTAGTTAGTTATTCCCTTACTTATTTACTCTATCTATCTATCTATCTATCTATCTATCTATCTATCTATCATCTATTTGTGTGGGGGGAGGGGGTGTTTTTCTTCTTCTTCCATGTGAGCCCCAGGGCGATTGGATGCAGATTGTCAAGGTTGGTGACAAGAACTCAGTCTTTTTGCCAGCACTCTTCATCTGTTTTTCATCTTTTTATTTCTGCAATAACAGCCCAACTTCCTTATCTCAAACACTACACATATGGTTATATGAGGTCAACTATAGATATTGTATAAATCATATTAATAGAATTACACTAACAGCAAACCATACTATAAGAGCATCTATATATTTGTTATACTATATATATTCTATATCCTTTCAGAATATCTATATATTTACAAGTAAACAATGCATATGTTTATATATTTATAATCAAAATATATTTTAAAGTATCTGTTATATATATAATTATTCCTTTAGAATGTTTATTTTACATAATTTCTTAAATTTTCTACAAAAAAAATTTCTATCCACAATATAGGATCTCTTTCTAGTATTTATTCAAGAAATGATTCCCCTAAAGAGGAGTTTTGACAAAGATTAAATTATTTTTGCCTAATTTGATTAGTAAATAATAATGGTGTATTAATGTCTCAATGAATACTTTTATAAACCTGGAAACTTGAACTTTTTGTAACATCTATTTAAATATACTTATGTCTGCTTATGTAATCTTCAAAGTTGATAAGGTTTTGAATGTATAGTAAAAAGCTACCTGGGTTGAAGCATATGACTAGTTAATGAAAGTGTGAAAGTCTTTTTTTTTTCTTATACATGCAGAGACTAAGTTATGCTACAATTAAATTTTCTTTATTGAGCTCCATAAATATTCAATGCAACTGATTTTTTTCTACTTATTTATTTATTTTTGTATTTGTGTGATGTACATGTATGTGGAGATACTTGTGCCATGGCACATGTGTGAAGGACAGAGAACAGCTTTCAGGAGTTGGCCCTTATCCTTCCACATTGTTTGGAGGCAGATTTTCCTTGTTTCATCTGTGCTAAGTAATTCATGGCAGCTGGTTTGTCAGCTTCTGGGATGAGAGGGTGGATTACTCCTGTCTCCCCATCCCACTGTGCAATAAGAGTGCTGAGATTCCAGAAGTGGGCCACAGTATCCACTTAAGTTTATCTTCAGAGGATCCAGTTTCAGTGCTTGCGGTCTGCACATCACATGTTTTTACACAAAGAACCATCTCACTGGTCTTGTAATTGGTTCTTTTGAATGGTTCAAACACCTAGGTTATCATCAGGTTGAAAATTTCAAACACCTTGTGTAGTAGCGAAAACAATGAACAGATGCATTGGTTAGAAGATTTATGACTAAAAAAGAACTCTTCAAGTTCCAGTTTTAATATCAGTCAAGATAGCTGAAGCCTTAACCAGCATCAGTCTCTGAAAGCTAATTTCAAAAACTGACTTAAATGGACCACAGCCCTGTATTCGTTTACCCCAGCTAACTGAGCCATACAGATGTGGCCAGTGCCGTTTCCCATGCACTTCAGCCTGGCCAGTTAGGAGTACCGAGTCTTTTCTTCACTGGCCTGCTCTCTATGTTCTACTCATAACATGTATAATAAAAATATAAAGATTTACTTTTAAAAATTATGAAAAGGAAAACTGGACTATTAGAGACAAGTTACACAGGTGCCTTGGCTTTCAACATGCTCCTGATACCCAAAGTTAGTAAGTCATAGATGAAGCTTCACAACTGAAATGGATTCTGCTCCATCTCCATCTTCTCAAAATTGGATTATTCTTAGAAAAACAATAGACACAAAAGACTGCAATAAAAGTGTACATAGAATAAAGCTGTTACTACACCAAATGTGCAATGGCCGTGTATCAGATCTACTCCAGGATGAAGGCCAAATTTGGATCATGGTGTCTACTTGACTGGATCTAGAATCAACTATCAGCCAAGCCAGAAGGCACCCACAAGAGATTTTCCCTTATCAGTTCAGTTAAAATGCAAAAACCCATCCTAAATGTGAATGACACCTTCTGTTGGCAGCTCAGAAAAAAAGGAAAACAGGAAAAGCTTTTTGCTTTTTCCCTGCCTGCCTTCACATTATGCAGGGAAGCTTGTCTAAGCTGGTTGCATCTTGCCATGGCTGCTGCTGCCATTCTTCAGTGACATGACTAAAGTTATGTGACTGGACTCAAGTCCATGCTGAAGGAACTCCAACTTCTTCCACGCTGCCCAGAGTGCTTAGTTGGCAAGATACTGGGCATAAGCCTATAATGATAATAATAGGGCTGGAGCACAAAGTAAGAAAATAAAGTGATAGATGAGGACTGCAGATGCTGAATTCTAATAAATTGCAAAAACAAAACAAAAAAGTAAAAAAAAAAAATTCAAAATTATTCAACTGACCGTAAATAGTTGTTACACAGGTCTTACTACATTTACTGTGCCTTTTTGTAAAATGTTACTGGAGATCAAAGTAGGTTCTTGCACAATGCTAGGGAAGTACATGCTCTCTCTACCTCTGAACTATGCCTTTAGCCCTTTCTTTTTTCTTTTCCATGAATCTGTGAGATCCCAGTTACAGCCATTTGTCATCCTTCCTTCAGCAAATACTCCTGCCTGATTGTGCCTTCTTCTGGAAAATATATTTGAACTACCACCTATCTTGGAAGTTTCTCTTTTGACACCAGGCTCCTCCCCTGTCTGGCACACACTAAAGTGCCTCCTTTCCAATGCTCATCACACTTGCACTGACACTGCTCATCTCTTTCCGTTTATACCAACTTGCCAAGTTCTTAATTAAGAATTGTCTTTGCTACCTGTTCCCAAGTTACCTTCTAGGTCTCTTTAGTAGTGTGGTAAATCTGCAGAGAAGAGGGACAGAGGGAAACATACAGTGATCCAGTTTTTTTTTAAATACACCCAACAAAATACAGCATTACGTGAAAAATAAACCATTTGGTTTTGAAACATTATGTCTCAATAAGCAAAAGAAAACCTCTATGATAATAATTTATTATATGAGTGTTTTGCCTGCTGATAAGCCCATTTTTTTCAATTAGTGTACTTTCTGGAGAAGAAACTTCAGTGACATTTTTCTAGTCACAATAACCTGATTCTCATAGATTGCCTTTCACTTTAATCAGAAGATGAAGTATTCAACATCATCCAAATATAGCTACCCATTTGTCAAATATTAATCACATGCTATGTCTAAGCAGGGTTTGGGGTGTAGGGAAACATGAGTACATTAAAGCTTATATTCAGGGGAGAAGAAGATACAAAATAAGTATGTAAGTAAATAAACTAACATAACTTAGCAGATTAATGAGTTGGTCCGTCTTGAAGTAGAAAACTTTAAAGAGACCTGCAGAAGGCAGCACTGGGCTGGTGTGCAGGCCTATAATCCCAGCTACTTGGGAAGCTGAGGAAAGAAAATCTTGAGTTAAAGGCCTAACTTGAGTACAGAGTATCTTGAAATTCAACCTGGGCACATTGTCAGACAAAGTGAGAGACATAAATAAAACATAAAATGGATAGAGAATAGACCTCAGTGGCCAAGTGTTTCCCTAGTTTGTATGTGACCTTCCTGGGTTTCATACCCAGTAACAAGGGGAAAAATAGAATTAAAAACAGGGGAAAACAAATGGTTGTTATTAAATTTAAACAAACAAACAAACAAACAAACAAACCCAAAATAGGACTTCTAGCTAGACATATCTGTCCTGTAATCTGAGCTCTGGGATGACTGATGGATTAGGAACGTGAGTTCAATACCTTCCTGAGCTCCATAACAAAAATAACAACAAAATTAAAACCTACAGAACTTTAAAAACAAATGGAACTGAATTCAAATTCATTTCTACCACCTGCTGCGTGCTTTTGAACAAATTATGTGATTTCCGTTAGCCTAGCTGTATCGTCTATAAGGAAATGAAAGGTCTCTCAACCTTCAGGTTATTAGGAGAATTACATCATTCCTAAAAATATTTCACATGGTATAGATACATAGTAGGCAATTAAGGCATAGTAGATATAATGATTATGGTAATATATTGAAACAAATTAATAAAATTTCTGAATGATTATTTTGAAATAAGATTTCCTTGCATAATAGCATATGACATTTAAAAAATATTCTTTCACTCTACACATACAAATATAGAAAATCCTAAAAAGATTGTGCAATCCAAACCCCTCCTTCTGAAAGTGAAATTCTATCGTCACCACAGAGGCCACCATAGCTGCCTAGAATCTGGCTGATGAAGACTCACTGTAGACTTCCAGTCTGGAAAATGCCTGCATTCGGCTCAAGGTATGCACCTTGACGTCAGATGGTTGAGAACAAAAGCCTGTTCTCTTGTTTCAGTTTAGAACTATTTTGAAGATTCACTTTCACTCTTTCTGGTAACCTCTGGATTTACTTCCATCATTCCCTCACAAAGGGAACCTATTCTCCATAAACATGCTCCCCAATGTCCTTTCGAAAGCCTGCTTTAGGGCAAACCTTAATCGAGTATGGGTAAGACACTGTCATTGAACAAACATCACTGTAAACAGCCACATAGTAAAAAGGAATATTAAGCTTTGTTGCACCATGTGTTCTCTGCCATGTCTGTTCGACCATTCTTATGTAAAAGCAGCCACAGACTATACAAAATATAAACAAACAAACAAATAAATAAAAATATAGTAGGTAGTGTGGGATATGTTAGGGAACATGCCTATCATGAATAAGGCCTTGAATTCCATCCCCAGCACTGCCAATAAATGAATAAATAAATAAATAAAGTCTAATATACCCTGAATTTCAATTTTAAATTTCATATATTTTTCACTTGCCAAGAAAGAAAGAAGAAAGAAAGAAAGAAAGAAAGAAAGAAAGAAAGAAAGAAAGAAAGGAAGGAAGGAAGGAAGGAAGGAAGAAGGAAAGAAAGTCTAGTTTATATTCACTGAATTTCAATTTAAATTTCATACAATTTTCACATGCTCTAAAATATTTTTGACTTAAGCTTTTGGGCTTTTAAAAATCACATTAAAGTTAAAAATAATAAAACATGCCAAGTGTGATGTGGTGCTACATGTCCTTAATCTTCTCAGCGTGTGGAAGGCACAGGTGGACAGATCTCTGTGTGTTAGGTACCAGCCTGGTATACATAAGGAGTTCCAGGACAGCTGGAGCTACATAATAAAGAGATCCTCCCTCAAGAATAAGAAAAAGAAAAAAGGAAAAGAAGAAAAGAAAGGAAAAGAAAGAAAATAAAAGAGAAAAAGAAAACCTATCCTTAGCTCACAAGACTCTAAAGTTATCATACAGTTAGATTTGACCAATGGCTCATAGTTTTCCAATTCCTGGGCTGAATAAAAGATTAAGACAGTCATGCACATGTAAAGCTACTGTTTCAGTAAATAAATATACAGAAATTGAAATTATGGACTCCTTGGTCTTGTATGGAGTGTAGAGAAGACCTTTTTCTGGCTCCAGGTCAGAAGAACACATGAAAAAGGAAAATGGAGGAAAAGTATTCATAATTCCTTTTGAACAGCACAGCACCATAAAAATAACACTCAGCAAAATAAAACAAAATGCTTCAATGTTCGTAGTTGGAGGTTTTCTGTTGAAAAAAAAAATGTTATCTCTATTACTAAATAGAATTAGGAGATTTAAGTCACTGTCTTGTGGCTGTACTTTTTCATTTAAAATAAAAACGTATCCAGATTTGATGGTACATGCCTATAATACCAGCACTTGTGGGATAGAAGCAGGAGGATAAGGAAGTCAAGATCATTGGCTATGTAAGGATTGCAAAACAAGTCTAAGCTAATTGAACCTTGTTGCAAAAAAAAAAAAAAAAGTTTAAACAATTGAGATTTGTCTGTTATTCATTTAATATTTACAAAGAGTATACCTAAATGACTTACTGATACAGCATAGAAGAAAAAAAGAGATACAAGCTTATACTTGGAACAATGTCACTCCACCAGGATTCAACAACCTTCTTGTAGTCCATCTCTTTTCAGAAGAAACAACCTAGACAAATGTATATATAAATAGGAAACAGGTGTTTAATTCCCAATTCTCAAATCTGTTGACTTCCTAGATTGCCATAGTGTTTCCTTTTGTTCTTGATTTGGCTTATCTTCCAATTTCACTACTCTTAAAATTAAATCACAATACTTTCCTCTCTCTGTGATCATTTTTATTTTTGCTCTGATTCTGTATAAACTTGCCCTTGAAACCATTCTTGTGGTTCCTCTTCCTGTATCCCTTCAGTATGTGATTTCTCAAACTCTCCTTTACTAGTCATTAATTCCTTCCACAATTCCCTCCATCACATCCTCTGATCAAATGAATACAATATTTCCTTGGGATTGATAGGAATGAGTGGAATTGACAGGAGTCTTCTCTATGGAGTTATATTGCTATACTGAGAAATGTGAAGACTAGGGGTGCTGATCTCAGATGATACCAACTGCAATAGGTGGCTAATAACTATGTCCTTGACTTTCGAAGTGTTCAGGTTCTTCTCTTTAGACACTTGAAGACTAAGTTGATCTACATTTGTCATGATGAATTCTGATGCCAGAATCTGGGTAGGAGAACTGTCATGAAACACAGTGTCCATAATGTATTGCTTATATAACTCCACCACCTTCTGCTCCAGGTACTCATTGAGCACTGCATTTGACATAGGCTTCTGCATTTGCAAGCTGCTTTTCTCTTTGATGCTGGTTATCCTCCAGTAGGATGAGTACCGCTGGATAGGTTTGAGGGGAAGTTCGGTGAGCTGAGTAGAAATGGAATCCTCCATGGACAAAGAAATCTCAGATGACTTTAGCAAAGGACCATCTTCAAAGCTGCTCTCGGAGGGAAAATCTGCCATTACTGAGTTAATGGCCATCACCTGTCCCCCTGCAATATGTAAGTCATTGTAATTTTTGCAAATACTTTTACAAGAAGGTGGAACCAAGTAGGTCTCCCTGATCACATCTCTGCATATGCCAACTGCAGCTAAGGCTGGATTTTCAAATACAGGGTTGGTGTTGGTCTGAAGCACTGTTCTGCTCTGGCTTCTGCTGTGCTGACTCGCTCTTGCATGCACTGATGAAATAAACTTCCCAGAGGATTTGCAGCTCACATACAGACTTTGAACTTGTGTTTCATCCACAGAGGAATATGAAAGAGCAGCAACAGAACTTGTCTCTTCACCTTGATCTCCAGCCACCGGCTCATTATAAGATGTACAATTCCAGTGAATGTCCTTCCAGTAGGTAAGTCCACTGAGATATCCTTCTGACAGCATTCTGAAAAGAGAATTCATGAGAAATAGTGGGAGAAAAGAAGGCTCGAAAAAAATTAATTTGCAGTGGCTATATAAAAAATGAAAGATGATTAATTCATTCACTCACCAGGCCATTACTCACTGTATACTTGATGTACACCATGCCTATAGTATATGCTGGAGATACAAAGAAGAAAGGCTATAACTCATCTTTCTCTTATGGAAGAAGATAAACTGGATACAAATAATCTCAATATTATAATACTGGGGCTTATAACAGTGGTAGGCACAAAGGTAGCATAAAGGAAAGGACCCTAACATAGCCAAGGACATAAAAGGAAGACTCACCAGATGTGGCTTAAGGCATGTGTCAGTGCAGCTCAAGCATAAAGGGTAAATAGAAGTTGGGGCTACAGACATACAATTAGAAGAAGGCACTGTGGCATGGCCTATTCACTACAAACTAAAAGGCTGAGAAAAAGAAATGGGGCTGATGTAAAAAAACTTCCAATAAAAAAAAAAAGAAATGGGGCTGTACAATAGCACAAAATTTGACTACAAAGGGCTTTGGGAATTGGACAAAAGAATTATGTTGTGCCCATGGGAAAAAAATGCTTTCTGGAGAGCCATGTGGCTAGTGTGTTATGAGAAAAAGATTGAAGAAATATGTGGCAAATTCTACTGAAACAAGAACTGTAATGTTGCTCAAGTTTGAAATTTTCTTTCCTGGGGCCTAGACAGCAATCAGGGTATAGGAGCAATTCTGTAAGTGTTTGGTACATTGATGAAACAATTGACAAGAATTCTGAAACTAATTTATGAGTGATAAATTATGAAAGACCAATGTTTCCCCCTACCTTTTAAAGCTATGTTGGATTTTTCTTTGTATTCTTCTCACATCACAGAATATATCCTAGAAATGTCTACACTCAACTGACAAGTTTACCTCTACCCTAGTTATTAAAATTCTTTCCTGACAGTAAGCCTTCCCACACTTTCCCTCCCCCTTCCACGTCTTTAGCAGTTGTCATTGAAGTCTGAGGTGGAGAGAACAAGCCAGAAACCAGCAGCTGCATTTTCTAAAAAAAGGAACACACTGGCATTCCTGGAATTTGAGCAATGGGCAACAGTGAGGAGAACTGGTTGTCTTTGATCACAAGGGCTGGGCTACTGAAACAGACCTGTCAGTTTGACACTGAAAATGAAAAGTCAAAGGAAATATTATTTTTAATGGTACATAACATTATGCTTTTTCAGTTTCAGCCCTTCTTTTATATCCATGCAGTTTTCCAAGTAACTAAAATGTTCCTTTTAAAAATTGTACAAAGACAATGTTGTAAGTGTCTGTATTTTTGGAATTATTTTCAAAGTATATTAATTAAATTCACCAGTTGCTTAAATGTAGGCAAAGTTAATTAATGCAACAGAAAGGTACAAAGATACGTTTTCAACTAATCTGTGAATAATAATGCTTATATTCTTAGGATAAGGACAAAAAAAGAAAATATGATGCCAATCTTAAAGAAATACTTTCAAAGTACAGTTCTAACCTCAATAAAACTAGTATCCAGATGAAAAGATAAATTTTAAACACGTGAGAGGATAACTTGCCAAGCAGCCAAGATGACCATAGAGGCTCTCATAGTGATGAAGCTACTTCCCCTACCTATCCCCATAGGATGTAGCATGCCCTTCTGCTTACAGGCTCAGAATATCACCGGGAAGCACGGCAAAAGTTCACTGTTGACTTTTCAATTTCTATATAAATTTTAGAGAATCTTGGCAGAGACTGTCCTAGACAATATAGAGAGAATCTAAAAAATAAAATAAAAATAAAAATAAAAGTTGACAGGGAAAGCATTGTCTCAAAACAAACAAGCAAACAAAAACTAAAAGTCAAGCATGGTGCTGTGTATCCAAAATCCTGCCATTTGGTAAGCTGAGGCAAAAGATGCGGAGTCTAAGCCCAATCATGTCTCATATAAATCAAAAGAAAAGAGGTGAGTATACTAACAATAAAAAATGATTTTTGAGATACAATAACTGGAGATTTTGAACTTCATAATCTAAAATCAGAACCATTAAGAGCTTAGGGCATAATATCTATACACAAGTATTATGAAGTCAGGAACCAACTGCCCTGTCCAGCAAGACCCTAAGGATGGACCTGACTGGAGTGTATAGGGAAAAGAGAAACACACAGAGAAACACAAATAGAAAATCTGGGATTAGGTGGACCAGGCTCTCTTAATGGAGAAACCACAGCACCCTGGGAGCTCAGTGTGTTAATTATTGTGCTGGCTGGCCTTGTGTCAACTTGACGAGCAGGCTAGAATTAGCTGAATAGAGAGAACCTCAATTGAGTAAATGCCTCCATAAGATTTGCTGTAAGGAATTTTCTTAATTAGTTATTGATGAGGGAGGGCCCAGCCCATTGTGGGTGGTACCATCCCTGGACTGGTGGTCCTGGGTTCTATAAGAAAACAGGGTGAGTAAGCCATGAGGAGCAAGTCAGAAAGCAACATTCCATCCTCCAGGATCCTGACTTGTTTGAGTTCCTCTTGGCTTTCTTTTGGTGATGAACATCAACGTAGACATGTAAGCTGAATAAACCCTTTCCTCCCCTACTTGCTTTTCAGTCATGGGGTTTTGTCACAGCAATAGAAACCCTAACTAGGACAATTACATAGAGTTGAAGAGAGATTTGGCGTTATTGCATGCAGCTGAGCAAGAAGGGTGGGTGATTCTGTACAGATAAAAAAGAAGGCAATGTTTATGGCATATAACTGAACCACAAAGACAGATTTAGCTAATCTCAGTAGGAGCAGTCTCTATAAGGGAAAATCCTTCAGGCTATAAATATCTGAAGGAAGAAAGTTTCAAAATGTGGTAGACATTTTCTGCACACACTATCAACATCCACACTTGGACACCCAAAGAAGGCTTTGGCATTTTCTTCTGGGCCTAAGGTTAGAGTCTTTGAGTTGGCTGTGCCCATGCCAAGAACACATGCTCACTCAGACAGGACTTCACTCACTCAGGACTTCCTTTGTTCTCCATACCCTAGCTCCCACGGAGAAAGTGAGGAAACAGGAGCTCTCGGAAATTCTCTCATGCCTAGCAAGATGCAAAATCAGACAGTCACATGGCTCAGATAGACAGACAGTCCTGGGGCTGCCTTATTGAGTCTCCTTACAAACTAAAAAGATGTTGAAAGCCTATATACCGGAAAGATGGCTACAATTGGAATAGAAAGATTGCAGACAAAACTACAAAGAGCACTAACCAGGGACTACTGGAAGAAGCTGCCAAGGATACGCATGTGATGGCATGGTGAAATCAAAGATAGTCTTTACATATGCCCATCCTAACTGATCATCCAGTTTCATATATGAGCATTCTGGAACTCAGAGGTCAGACCTGGGAGGAGGGAGCCACTGAGGTAAACATGATAG
Organism: Mastomys natalensis; assembly: GCA_021653895.1. Taxonomy (NCBI): domain Eukaryota; kingdom Metazoa; phylum Chordata; class Mammalia; order Rodentia; family Muridae; genus Mastomys; species Mastomys natalensis. The sequence goes on from JAJTUV010002965.1 coordinate 143,009, forward strand.
GCAAAAGAATAAAAGAGGCAAACTTCACAGTTGCTAAAGGCTGGTGCAACTGTAGGCCTTTACTACCATAGAACATGTCACCGTTCCAACAGTGAAAAAAAGAAGGAAATAAACACATGTATCTCAAAACATAGTTTGGATAAACATAGTCTAACAAGATGACCAGTAACTAACAGTTACTCTATTATTCTCATTATATTATCAATATATTTTATATTATCATTACTATACATAGTGATACCTCCACGGGCTGGGAGATGGTGAGTCTAGATCTCTAGCATCCACGTAAAAGGGCTGTGAGATGACGACAACTGATTAGTTCCAGGACAACCTGGGTTACAGAAACAGGTCATGATTCAAAGACAAAAATAAATAAATAAATAAAAGTTCCACTGATTCCCCCAGCTTGAGAAGCCTGCACTCACCCCTTAAGTATATTTGTTTTTAATTCCTTATCTTATCTGTCTCTGTTTCTTTGATGGTGATGAAGACCTGAAAATACAGAGTAAAGACCTCAGTCTGGTCCCTTTGAAAGATCCCTAGCCTTCATCATCTGCAACATCGTGAAATGATTAAAAGAACCTTGATTGACAAAGAGTACTTCCTACATATTAGGAAACTGTGAACCCAAATTTGAGATAAAGTAGCAAAGATTCCAAGTAAGAGAGCAGAATAGGCATAGATGTGTGTGTGTGTGTGTGTGTGTGTGTGTGTGTGTGTGTGTGTGTGTGTATGTGTGTGTGTCTGTATGTGTGTGTGTTTCTATCTCTCAAATTGTTGCCAGCAATCCCCTACATGGGGATTAATGTCCATCATACCTAACAAATTCAAAAGGAACCAAAACCAAGAATAACAAATAATCATATCAATAAATGTGCAACTGGCAAGACAGTGATGGCACATGCCTTTAATCCCAGCACTCGGCAGGCAGATCTCTGTGAGTTCGAGACAAGCCTGGTCTATAGAGCAAGTTTCAGGACAAATAGGGCTACATGGAGGAATCATGTCTTGAAAAACAAAAGAACAAACAAATGTACAAGTGGGGCTGGAGAGATGGCCCATCAGTTAAGAGCACTGACTGTTCTTCCAGAGGTCCTGAGTTCAATTCCCAGCAACCACATGGTGTCTCACAACCATCTGTAATGGGATTTGATGCCGTCTATCTTCTGGTGTGTCTAAAGACAGCTACAGTGTACTCAGACATAAAATAAATAATTCTTTAAAAAAAATCTACAAGTGAAAAGAACAGATAGTTACAAAAAGAAGGACAACACCTGCTAGCCATCAGGGAAATGCAAATTCAAACTGCTTTGAAATTCTTTGACTTCCTAGCCAGAATAGCTTTCATCAAAATATCAACAAATACTGCCAAGGATTTGGGGTAAAGAAGAAGCCTTTGACAACTGCTGCTCTGAGTCTTTGAAGGGTAATATTGATTGCCAATTTGCCAAGATCTTGAATAACTTAGAAGACAAACTTCTGAGCATGTGTATTTGTCTGTGAGTGTTAGATTAGGTTAACTGAGGAAGACCCATTTTAATTGTGGGTGCCACCAATCCATGGGCTGGGATCCTGGAGTAAATTCAAAAGGAAAGAGCAATCTGGGCCCTAAATGTCCATCATTCTCTGTATCCTGACTACAGACACAATGACACAAGCTGCCTCCTGCTTCTCTCCTGCTCCTGCTGCCACGATTTCCCCCACCATGATGCAATAAACCTTGACCCATGAGCCCAAATACATCCATTCTTCCTTAAGTTGCTTTTGTCAAGACATTTTGACACAGCAACAATACAAGTCACTAAGGTAGAATCTGAACTGGTACAGCTACTCAATACAGAGGTTCTTATAAAAACTAAAATGAGATTACCATATGACCCAACTACAGCATTCCTGGATATACACCTGAAGACCCTATGTCAACATACCATTTTGATACTTGCAAATTCATATTTATACTGTATTGTTCACAATAGCCCAGATATGGAGTCAGGTGTGTGAATATCCATTAACAAATAAATAGATTGAGAAAATGGGGTGTCTGTGTGTGTGTATGAAAGAATTTTATGCAGCTATAAAGAATGACAACTTGATGATACTCACAGGAAATGAGTGGAAGTGAAGAGCATTATATGAAGTGAAATAGATTCAGAAACATGAATCATTTTTCTTATATAGAATCTGGATTTAAATTACACACACACAAACACGGTGGGGGGAGCGAGAGAGAGAAAAAGAGTGAGAGAGAGAGGAACATGAAAGTAGAGAGGTGACAAATATGACTAAAAGGCAGAAGCGGAAACCAGAGACAGTAATGCTTTACATGTTTGGGAGAGGATAACCAAGAAACAAAGCAAATCAGGAGGGAAATTACAGTGGGGGTGCGTGTGCATAAAAACAAAGGCTAGCTTTGCATATATGTGTCCTAATGAAACACATGCATTTGTATGTTAACCCGTGTTCAACACCCTCTTCTCGCACCCTCAGACACTAGGCACACAAGTGTTACATATACATACCTGCAGTCACTCACACATACAACACATAAAATAAAAATAAATAAACTTTTTAAAAAGTAGGACTGGGGAACTAACTCAGTGTCATAGTACTTACTTGCCTAGCAGTTGCAAAGTCTTGGATTTAATACAAGTTCTACAAAAGTAAAAAATGATTTTAAAAGTACAGAAACAAAAAGGTGACACTTCCCGTACAGCTGGATTGTGGTGAAGAAAAGAGAAAGTTTCAAAAGTGAACTTTAATGGCCTCTGAAGCATAAGACTCACTTAACAAAGCAGTGGGCAGGCCAAAGGCTCCTTAGACAGGAGGGAATAGCAACACATGTGAATAAGTCTCTCTTGCCTCTCTCGTGTTTGGCAGTGACAGACTCTAGTCTATAATGTGTTATTTTTCAGAGTCACACATGCCTTGAGAGCCTTTCTTGAAGAGCCTGTCTTTCTTTGCCCTGTTCCTATTTAGATAGATTCCAAATCGCCCATCGTTTATCACCTTACTCTTTAGATTCATCAGTCTGATGTGGGAGAGGCTTCTCTCAAGGTGTGGTAATATTTATGAAAAGCACTGTTGATCTCCATGCCTTCACAATAGTGAAGAAAGCCCTAGAAGTTTGTTATTTGTGAAGAGATTTGTTAGCATCTTAATTATGATAAGAAAAATCTCCACCAATGTAGCTGAGCAGGGTACAATCCCAGCACTTGGGAGTCTCAAGCAGGAAAATCATGGAAATTAAAACCAGCCTCTGCTACAGGCTAAGACTGTCAACAACAACAACAACAACAACCACCTGCCATTCTTGTATATGAAGCCAAGTGCGGATTAGTAAAGTGAAAATTCATCCTAGTGTCTAAGGATAGATTTATCCCCTTAGAGGGAAGAGTAATAGCGTCAGAGAAATCCATTGAAAGAGACAAGGATGGAAGTATTCCATTTAACTTAAGGTATTGTTAAGCACTTCTAATAAAAAAAAAAATCCTAAGTCAAAAATGTTCCAATGTTTTAATACTCTTTACTGCCAATATGACACCATAAATGTACAATTAATCTCATGTCACAATTTAAGTTCAGGAGCACACAAAAACCATGGTATAAAGTTGTGTTCGGTGTTAGTGTGTGTGTACAAAATGATACATAAAATTCGCATTTCCTAAAAGATATCATTATGTATACACAAGCATTTCAAAATGTCTAAAAAATCTCTTCCGGTCTCAAGCATTTAAGATCAAGGATTCCCAACCTGACATTCAAGGGTAAGTTTTTGGAGCGTGGTGAAGTCTAACAGGAAAGCTCAAGCTGAATGAACTTCAGTGAGATTGGCAGACTGTAGCTAAGGCTACAAGCTCAGAGACTGCGGGATTCATTCTCCACCTGACACAGGAGCTGAGAGCAAGGAGACAGGTGCAACAAGAAATAAATAGGAGGGTCTAAGAACTAAGCATGGCAGAGCACTCCCATATTCCTAGCACTTGGAACGTAAAAGCAGGTGGATCAAAATCAATTTTGGTTACATGGCAAATAGGAAGCCAGGCTGAGTTACAGGATACTGCCTTAAAAACAATAGTCACCAAAACCCTCTCAAATGTGGGAATGAAGATGAAAAGGAACCCAAAATAACTTTGGAGCCAAGTTTGAGGGCTGAGTCCTATAACCCTAGCAGGGGGAAGATTGCTGTGAGTTTGACGCTCGCTTAGGTTAACGTAGTAAAAACAAGCTTCAGTAACATAAGCAGCACCTTTGAGTCTAGATATTTTGAAATATGGCACTAGTGCTGTCTGAAATGGGGCTACAGCATGTTTAGCTTTGTTCCTCTTAAGCCTACAAAAGATGGGATATCTGAGTACAAATATCTGTGTCTAGGGTATGCCAGTATGATGAAGTATATCCATAAGGCTAGCACTTGAGAGACAAACACAGGAGGAGGCCAACTCCATCTCTATGCTATGATCCAGGCCAGCCAGGAGTCCATTGAGAGACTATGTCTGAAATGACAGAGGGAGAGACAGAAGGAGGAAGATTGATTCCATCATAGAGATAAGTCAATAATAAAATCAGCTTCCAAAAAGAGGAAGTTGGGGGCTTCAGAAACGTTCTGGCATTTGTAATAATGTCCCACAGTGCACACCACATTGCTTTGTCACAGATCTTTGTAAAGACTGCAGGAGTTTCAGAAGAACTGAACAGACCCCGTTTTAGTTTCGGTGTTTAAATTGAGCAGCTTTGGAACAATGCATCCAAAGTCACCAACTACTCAGACACTATCCGTCAGAAAACATAATTTATAGTTACATTACCTAACTTTTCAAAGACTCAGCTGCTTGTGTGTAAAGTGAGAATTCCATTATCTCTCCAGTGTCCAGAAACTTGACTATTGCCTGAATTTAGGAAGATTTACCCAGAATCTGATGTTTCTGGGAGCTGCCAGCAGAGGGCAGTAGAAAGCACAGCACAGAGCTTTCTGAAAGCGTTCTGAAGTTGTGCAGAAAAACTAATGCTGCTGCACAGAAATTACAAACAGAAATATACAAAGACAATTGAATTGAGCTGCTCTACAGAGCCCCAGCCTATAATACCAGCACTCGGAAAACTGACACAGGAATATAACTGTGAGTTTGAGGCCAACTTGGGCTACATAGCAAGACCAAAAAGGGGTTGCAGGTGAAGCTGATAAGACAGCTCATTATGTAAAAGCATTTGCTGACAAGCCTGATGACCTCACTTTGATCCCCAGAACCCACTTGGCAGAAGGTGAGAACCAACTTTGGCAAGTTTTCTTCTGAGCTCCACATAACTGCCATTATATGCACACACAAATAAATAAATAATAGATAGATAGATAGATAGATAGATAGATAGATAGATAGATAATAGACGTAACTTAGTTTTTAAAAAGATACTTCATCTTATAACCACAATTTAATGAACCATTAGAATGAACACAGTGTTATGTATTACAGAATTCTTTAAAAAAAAATCACAAAACAGAATTAAATCTTTCTGGACTGTTTAGTTTGGTTCTAACATTTTTCTTAATAATTTGTATTGCCCATGAAATGTTAAAAAAAAAAAATCTATCATGATCTCTCAAAGGGATACTTAATTTATTTGAGGCACTGAACCTAATGGATTTAGTTGTTCATATACTTTATTGTTTTAAGTTCTATTTCTTATCTTAGATGTGTGTGTGTGTGTGTGTGTGTGTGTGTGTGTGTGTGTATGTTTAGATTCTATCACTGGTTAAGTGTGAAAAGAAGACATTCAAGGACATCTGCTGATTAGATGTTCTAGGCAAATTTAGTCTACATTAATCATTACCAGACAGTGGCATACCAAAATTAACCTGGTTTGCAAATTCATAAACTAGAGTATGGGCTAAAGTGCAATACTTGTTCAATCATTTACTTGGTTTTCTGAAGAAACTTTAATATAATTCTTCCTTCTAGTCTCTCTGTGTGTGTCGGTATACATATATCATGAAACTCTTGTAACAATTTCTGTATATAGACATACATTTGACTTATACTCTAACAACACAAACACATGATCAAAGAGAAAACCTAGTGATAGTACATGTCTAATTCCAGCACTAAGGAACCAGAGGCAGGAGGATCAAAAGCTTAAGGCCAGATCCGTCTACAAATTCTAAGCCAGATAGACCTACATAATGAGAACCTTTCTAAACTACAAAAGAAAAACAAAGCAAAAAGAACTTAAGAGAAAGGACTTTGTAAAGGGGACATCTAAAAAAAAAAATGCCTGTTAAGGATAGTAAATATTTAAGGTATTATAGGTCATACAGAGTCTGTTGCAACTCTGCTATCATAGAAGAAAAGCAGACACAGACAACATGCAAACAAATTGTTATGGCTGAGTTCCAATTAAACTTTATTTATAAAAACAGAGTCCTGATCTGTGGTTTGCTTAACCTTGAGCGTAATCAACAACCAGTTGTAGTAGAACATTCCCACCACTTGCAGAACTGATTTCTTCAAGGTTAGTCTGGGCTAGGATATGCTTCAGAGTAAGATCCTGTCTTAAAAATACAAAACAACAAACCAAAAGCAGACACAGAAGGACTTGGTAAGGCATACCCTAACCTTATGCATTGGGAATTTGAGGCTGAGGATCATGAGTTCAGAACTAGCATGGACTAAATATAGAGACTTGATCTCAAAAAAAAAAAAAAAGAAAGAAAGTAAGAAAGAAGGAAGGAAGGAAGGAAAAGAAAAAATAAGAGGAATAGGAGGATACAAAGAGAAAAAACAGAAAAAAAAGGGGGAAAAGAAAAATGCAGAGCGAGTAAATTGAATCAAATATCATGATTGCAACTCTGCTTTGGTTGCTTTCTATATATGACTCCTAATCTTTCAACAATATTGGACATTAAATATTATCATAAACTGCCAAATGAGAAAAACTGACAAGGTGATAGATATGACTATAAAAATGTCCTTTTGAGGGAAAGAATGAGAAGAGCAGGAGTAGCAGGGCAATCCATGGAAGTTATGGGAGGATATCATCAACATGTATAATATACATCGATGACAACATCAAAATAAATTGCATCAGTATTTGGATTATATAGACTATTTAATTAGTACAGTATCTGTTAATAAAAAGTATATGAAAGGAAAACTGACCTTCCTAAGGTCATACTGCTACTGTCTACTGAAAGAAGACCGAGGCCCATGTTTATAAACTCCAAAGCCTCTATTTAGAACATATTCAGCTGCATAGTCGAAGAGTTAATATCACACAGTTATGATACTAAGCATTTTGTTCTTCCAAGAAAATGGCATCATCCCTGACTTCAATTAATAACAACAGCACGTTTCAAGTACAAGGAAGAAGATACCGTGAAATCTATATTTTGTATGTCAATTCTCATGATAAACAATTTATCTTCCATCTTTGAATATAACAATATTAACATTTTCCTTAGTAGTCTCAATCTGTATCCTAGTTTTGATTTTACAACTACCTTCACAGGTAATTTAATTTTACCAATGTACTCTTTACACATCAACCAAAACATCTAGATATGTCAGGCCCTCGTGATGTGTGGTCTGCCTGCTTAAACCTCATCTCTGCCTTGTTCACAACGGAATAAAGGACCCTGGCTGGTTCTGAGCCTATCCCAGTTTCATCTATCCCAATTACCATCTAGGGATACTTTATTCATCTATCTGAGAACTTAGGCTCTAGAGTTATCCCTGGCCTAGCTCCCATAATTTTCGGGTCCCACGTCAAACATTTGACATTGCAGGGACTCTCGTCTTCCTAAGTTAGAAAAAAGGTTTACGTTCATCTCTTCCTTAATTCCAAGATAGTTACCAGGATTACATGAGATGTTAATAAAAACCCAACCAATACCATAATCACTAAAATTAATAATTGAAAACTGTGTGTAACAAAGGAGTAATGGCAATGACAAAAAAAGAGAGATTGCCGATTGGCATGGAAGGGAGGGCATTTGGAAATGGTAGTAATCTAGAACGTATCTTGTCTCCTGAAGAATACTTTCAGTAAGAGTGAACTAAGACACTGGAAGAGGCTAGACTGAGATGGGTACAAAGGACACCCACACTGGCCAAAATGGAGGCAGTGAGCTGGAACTACCACCCAACATTATGTTGTATAGTCTGGTGAGGAAAAAAATCAAAATAAAATGTTGGATGCTATTTCATAGATGGTCTTGGGCTAATGCTCCCATTTGCCATCAAGTCTGCTAGTATTAATTTATCACAGCTGTGTGTCATGGACTACACCTGTAATCCCAGTACTCAGTAGTCAGAGATATGAGAATCAAGAGCCATTCTTGATTTACAAGTGATCTTGGGCCTGCATGGGCTGTAAGAGCTTATCTCAAACTTAACAACAAGAAGAAATGGTAGCCTTTAGAAATGGTGAAAATTTCATCTATATCAACATCTATAAACTTCTTTCATTGAAGTAAATCCTTTATGATAATGCATGCTAATTTGTTTTCTTATTTTGTCACTATGTGCAATATTGCCATATATGTCTGTGAATGTTTTTTCAGGCCAGATTTTGAGCAGCAAACTTACTAGAATACAGCTATTATTAAATTTAATTTTGGTGTTCAAGTGCAGGTTCTCTATAGGCCCAGGCTGACATGGGCTCAGTACACAGCCAAGAACAGTCTTGAACTTTCTGATCGTTCTGCCTGCACCTCCCGAATGTTAGGATAAGAGACATGCACTATCAGGGGTGATAACACATGCCTGTAATCCTACCACTGGAAAAACTGAAGCAGAAGGATCAAAAGGTTAGCCATACCATATTAATGAGCTTGAGGCCAGCCTGACTTCATGAGACACTGTCCCAAAAGCTCAAAAAATAAGACCTAAATAAAATATCTGTTCTTTCTGGACATGGTGGCACACATCCATAATCCCAGCACTGGAGAGGGTGGGGCAAGGAGCATTGTTTCAGATTCTAGGCCAGTCTAAAAGCCAGTCTAGTCTATGTAGCAAGTACCCAGGCCAGACAGAGCTAAAGAAAAGGTTGTCTCAAAAGCAAAACGCACAAACAAACAAAAATAAACTGTGTTCTTTAGAGCTAGAAATAATTAATGGCTTAAGCATATATTTTAGATGTTTTCCTGAATAGGTCATCTTATTCGTCCATATTTCTTTTGTATTATTAATGTGTGTGCAGATACATGCATATGTGAAGGTACTCAAGCCTGAAGGAAATAAAGATGCAGCCTGCATGCTATTTCTCAGGCACTAGACACCTTGTTTTGTGGGATAATGTCTCCCACTGGCCTGGAGTTCACCAAGTATGCTAGGCTGGGTTGCCCAGAGGGCCCTAGGGTCTCTTCCTCACCTGCTCTGGGATTACAAGGGCACATCACCATGTCCCATTTTTATGCAGATTCTGAAACCCAAATTCAAATGCACAGCAAGCAATTTATCTACTGAAACTATCTTCACCCGTCTCATATTATTAGGGTTTTTTTTTTTTTTAGGTCAGCATATAAAATAATGTGGTTTTTTTTATCATCTATACACACATATATGACATTATACTTTGTTCTTATTAATCCTCATCCCCTACTTGCCTTTTCCCATTCTTCCTGCCTGCCTGTTGCTGATCTTGTTACTGTCTCATCACCCTGTCACCCTGTCTCTTCCCTAACACTTCACTCTTAAGGTTTCTTTCTTCCCCTCACATGACCTTTCTTCTCTTTCTTGATTTAATACACACACACACACACACACACACACACACACCCCACACACCTACACAAATGAGAGAAATTACTATAACACCCTGATTATTTTATTCTTCTTTACAGTGGAATGAAATTCCATTGTGTGTATCTGCTACATTTTCTTTATCTAAACATTGACTGAAAAGACATTTAGGCTGGTTCCATTTCTCCACTATCATAACTAATAAAACAAGAAATAAGGATGTGCAAGTCTCTGTGGTACACTGCCTTAGGGGACTTCAATTATATACCCAGGAGTGGTGCAGATGAGTCATATATTCTACTTTCCGTGTTTTCTTTAAGACAGAGTTTTCAACTTGTGGTGATCCATCTGCCTTGACCTCCTAAGCTCTTGGATTACAAGTATGAGTCAACACACTTGACTTCTATTTTTAGTTATTTGAAGCACCTTTATACTGGCTTCTAATAGTGGATTCACAGGTTTATAATCCCACCAGAAGCACACCAGTGTTCATCTTTCCCAGAATTTTTACCAGCATTTGCGCTGCCCCTTTTTTTTTTTTTTTTTGATGATGATGATGGTGATAGATGGATAGATAGATAGATAGATAGATAGATAGATAGCCTTTCTGACAGGAGTGAGATGGATTCTCAATTCAGTCTTAATTTGCATTCCCTGACTCAGTCATTTTTCTTTTTTTTTTTTTTTTTTTTTTCAGGCTCAGCTCTTCATTGGACATGTTAACAAAAGCAGTTTAGTCAAAAAGACCAAAGCCCATGTCATCTTCCGACTCCTCACATTCTTCCTTTTTCCCTTTACCCATTTCCCACCCCCAGAAACCTCCTAGCCCACCCCCTCCTCCTTTTTGCTTTTATACCATTTTAATTACATTCAAGTATTAAGGTCAGTTCTAGGTTGAGGGTCTAGCAATACAATAGATAAAATACTCAAGGAACAAGCAGACAATGAACACAAATAGTCAAAGAACAAGCAAGGCAATGAACAAAGTTCCGTGAATACTCCTGTGATCACTGTTTCTAAGGGCTTATCAGATCACCAAAATATCTATCTGAGCCCACTTCCCTGTCCTAGTCCAAAGTCAATTCCTGTTATAAAACAAAATTTATGATTAACTATTCTTCTGCTACATTTTTTTCAAGGCAGAGTTGTATACTGGGTGTAATGCTATGTGACTATATACATTGCACTTGAGATGCAGAAGCTTCAGGACCACCACAAGTTCAAAACCAACCTGAACTACATGGGAAAACTGTCTGCCAAAAATAAAACTCAAAGCAAAACTCTTCTTTTTCTATAATAATTTGACTAAACCAGTAAATAATTTTAACTTCAGCTTTGCTGGTATTGTTATGTTAAAAGATAATAACTATATCCAAGAGCTTTACTGATCATGAAATTACTCATTACAGAATGTGTGGATTTTGATACAGAAGTATAAGTAAATATATTCTTTCATAATTTTGATGTTTCTTTATATTCTTCCTTACCACCTCATACATTTGAAAAATCAAAACTTATGAGCACTTTTTAAAAATACTTTGAATATATTTTTACATAAGAGTTTTAAAATAAGGAACAACTTTTTTAGTTTATAAATTCACATTTCTTTTTTTATATATATATATATTATATTGTCTCATTCTGTGGCCTGGGTCGGCCTGAAACTTACTACATACCTCAAGCTGTCCTCGAACTCACATCAGTCATCCTGCCTCTGCTTCCCATATGCTGGGATTACAAGCATGAGCCCCACCCTTGGCTTGATCTTACATTTTTCAGTATCATAATTATATTATCCTTATGCAAAAGGCTGCTTATATTCTTAGAAAATATACACTCAAGTATTTATGGATGGTATGTGCAATGAAGCCAACAACATACTCTCAAAACTGTCAGAAAAAGGAGAGAGATAGAGAGAAATGGGAAGTAAACGTGGAAAAATAATGCACCAAATTAATGTACTTGATGGGGATGCTCACTGTATTATCTCAAGGGAACAGAAATGGATATTGTTTGTTTCTTTTTTTTTCTTTTTATTTAGTTGAAATGAGGTTTCTCTGTGTAGCTTGAAACTTGCTCTGTAGATTATACTGGCCTTGAATTCACAGAGATCCACCTGCTTCTGCCTCCCAAGTGATGGGATTAAAGGCCTGAGAGCTTGAGGGGTTGTTGTAGTTCTGAAGAGTATTACACATCTGTTAAAACAGATGTGTCACAATAGATTGTTTTCAAGATGATGTTTAGTGAGTGTGGTGGTATATGCCTCTCATCCCAGCACTGGAAAGGTAAAGGCAGGACTATCAGGCGTTCTAGATGTGTCTCAGTCACTTAGGGGTTTCAAGGACAGTCTCTACTAAATGAGACTCCATCACATAAAACCAAACAAAAATATTTCCATTGTGTAATGGATGTTTACACAGTTTTCAATAGTCTTTATATCTACAGAAAGTGTCTCAATCTCGGAAACAATTGTTCCAGACAGGCTCGTGCAAGAAATGCAAGAGTATCAAAGTGAACAGTCCAGCTAACCCAAGTCCAAATTCAAGCATAGACAGATTTGCAGAGAAGGAAGGATGTTTGAGGTAAACAAAAACCAAGCAAAACAAAACAAAAATCGACTAACGCAAATTTCATGCACCTATGCATTTCCTGTCTTTAATACCAAAAAGGAGGCTTTCCTCAAATCATCCAGACAACAGTTTGAAAAGCATTATCACCATAAACCATATTCACTTTTATTATTTCCTGCCACATAGAACAGCACTATCACAAGCTTGCTGAACTGAATCACCGAGACCGAAATTCAATGGGAATATAATGCAGTGTTTTGTCTCTTCTCTAAGTCATCAGCACAACTGAAGTCAAGAGCAATGGTGTCGTTGCATATTCTGCTTAAGTTGTTGTGTCTTCTTGTTAAAATGCAGAATCTAAATAATACAGCAGTAGCAAAAAAGAACTAACAAAATTATAATAATAAAGGATTTGATGGCTGAATACAGTAGTGCTAGTTGGTTATCTCAGCAGTAAAGAGGCTGAAGCTTAAGATTGCTGCAAGTTTGTAGACATCCTAGGCTACATAGAATGATTTAGGCCATCCAAGGCTACATAAATAGACTTTGTGTCAACACACACACACACACACACACACACACACACACACACGGGGGTGGAGGTGGACACACGAGTAAATTGTTATCAGAATCAGTCTCATTGGTGCATGCCTATAATCCCTGCACTTTGGAAACTGAAGCAGGAAGTGCACAAATCACAGTCCAGTTTGCATTACCAAGGAAGAATCCATGTCAAAAAAATAAAAAAGAAGAAACAGTCACAGAGCCACAACCGTGGAGTTTGGCTAAGTTGCCTGCTTTTCTGAGTTACTCAGAAAAGCATAATGTTTCCTTCTCTTCTTTTCTACCTGTGATCTAGGCATGCTTCTGAGCATGCTTAAATCACATGGCAAGACTTTCTATTCCTCCTGTCCATCTTCCTTCTTTGGTCAGCTGCTGAGATTTATAGCTTGCCTGCCCTGGGGTTTTGCTTTTAAACATCAATAAACGTGTCCTTAAGCTTCCAACTATTAAAAATTAACTGACTAAAGTAATTTTAAATGTGTTTGACCAAATCAGTCAGATATTTCCAATGAAAACAGAACAGATTATACTCTGCCTAGTGGCTCATACCTATAACTTCAGCACATAAGAGACTGAAGTAGGAAGATTTCCTTCCATGAATTCAATGCTAGCCTGATCTACATAGCAAGTTTTGGATCAGCCAGGGCTACATAATAAAACCCTACCTCCGAAACAAACAAACACAAATTGTGAGTTATTTTGAGGAACTGACTACATGAATCAACGCTTTCAGTATGCATTATACATATAGCAGACTTTACAAATAAAATCTCTTGCTGCTATGCTACCCATAAAGCTTCAAGCTTCATTGCAGACATGTACCTTAAAATCGTGTTACTTAACAAGCATGGTAGATGACACCTGAAATCCCAACAGTAAAGGGCTGAAGCAAATCACTGCTAGTTCAAAGTCAGTCTGGGCTACAGAGTGAGATCTTATATCAAAGAAAATAAATAAATAAATAAATAAATAAATAAATAAATAAATAAATAAGAACATTTTAAGCTGGACCTTAAACTTACAGTGCCAACTATTCAGGTGGCTAAAAAAATTCAAACTCTATCTAGTCTATCTGGCCAGACATTAATGAGTCTGTTTCTTAGAAAATAAAAATTTAAACATAACTCAGTAATAAAGTATTTGCCTAGTATGTGCAAGGCCCAGAGTTCCATAGCCAGCACTCAAAAGCAAGCAGCAGCAGCGCAGCAACAATAAAATAAACCATAACACTGTTTCTAGAACTACTCAAAATGACATAAGGATGTCATGGAAGGAAATGTATAGCTTAATTTTTATTACTTAACTGTCTAGTCTCACTAAATATTTGATCAAGTTCCTAGCCACTCTATTTTAGTAAGCTAGAAAGCCTTTCTGATGACATAAGAGTAGACTTGAATTCTAATGGTAAAAGGCTAAGATAGTGTAGGAAGAGGGAGGAAGGAGAATAGTTGATAAGAGAATCAAAGGCCCCACTGCCTCCCTTACCTCACCAGAGTCTGCTCCTGGGATCCTGCAGCAACACAATGACTGATTTAATAGAGAAGAACTAGTCAGGCAGGGCTCTTGTCCAAAAAGCTCTCAAGCCTCTCACTGACGAGGCCACTAAGACACTGAGCTGCACCCTTCTTTGTATTACTGATCCTATGGAACAAGAGTTGTTTCACTTAAGTCTAGTTTGTTCTAAGAAGGAGTGGGAAGTCCCAGGAAATGGGCAGGAGGTAACTGACAAAGCCACACTGGGCCACAGAATGGTGTTTTCTTCCTCTTTTTTGAAAAATGAAACCTATCTGTGAGACTGCTCGTGTTGGTTTTTTTTTTTTTTTTGTTAAAAGTTGATGGTTGCACATTACAGTAGTAAAACATCTGGTAAACCTCTTCCACATGAGAGCAACATGCACATGTGACTTTTTAAAAAATTATGTATCTCGATTAATTATTAATAATCTATGATTTTAAGCATTATTTCTCATTGTTTAAAATGTTACCTGGGCATAGTAGCTTGTGTCTTTAATCTGAGTACATGAGGGGACCGAGGCAAAGGATTGACAAGAGTTTGAAACTAGTCTGCCTAAAAAGGAAAAGGGCTGTGTCGAATACCCGCACTCCAGAGGCAGAGGCAGGAAGATTGTCACAAACTCAAGGTCAATCTTATCTACATATGAAGTTCCAGGTCAGTCAGGGCTTCAAAATGAGACCCTTCCTCAACAACAACAAACTACATCATCACATCATCATCATCATCATCATCATCATCATCATCATTTATAGAATGTAAAGAACATCTATGCTGCTCAATGGTATACTACTTGCTTACCACAAACAAAAAAACTTAGTTTGCATCCCTGGAAAAATCTGAATCCAATGTGCCAGCCATGTTGCCTCACAAATGGAATCTTCATACACGAAAGGTTAAGGCTGAAGATCTTAAGTTCAAGGCCAGCCTGGGCTACATAGAAAGTTTCCATACCCATTTATGTTACAGAGCAAAGCCTTGCCTCAAAAAATTGAAAAAAAAATAAATAGAAGAAATTTTGTCTCTCCAATCACTGAAGATCGAAACTGTGATAATACATTATGTGGA